>PVJH01038486.1:0-17140 GCA_004026705.1 Nesogale talazaci | reverse complement strand
AGGAGAAGGTACTAGACTGCAGAGCCAATGTCTCCATGAACCACTGTCTCCTCTACTCTGAGACCAAAAGTAGTTGACGGTGCCCAGCTATCGCGACCTAATGTTCTCATCAGGTTCACACTAGGTGGACATTAATCAATGGGAACAAACTGGAACAGAACTTCTAATTCTTTAAAAAGAATACAGATTTACTAACCCCACTTAGGCTAGAGGAGTCCCTAAGTCTACTGTCTTGAAATATTCTTTAAACCATAAAGCAAAAAACGATCCCCTGAAGTGCCCTCTACGTTAAAAGTAGTTGAACTATGTCTCTTTGAGCTGTCACCCTTGAGCACTGCCCTGCTTTAAAAAGTCATCTACATGACATTAAGTAGACAGCAGTTCCTCTAAAGCAGTGGTTCTCAGCCTTCCTCATGCAGCTGCGGCCCTTGAATACAGTTCCTCTTGTTGTAGTGACCCCCAACCATGAAATTATTTTCATTGTTACTTCATAACAGTCATTTTGCTACTGTTATGAATCATCATGTAAATATGATATGCAGGATGTATTTTCATTGTTAAAAATTGAACATAATTAAAGCAGTGATTAATCACAAAAACAATATGTGACTATATATTGTGAAATATGTTTCTTTTTTTAATTTTAATTTTAATTTTTTAAAATAATTTCATTGGGGGCTCTAACAGCTATTTTAACATTCAATACATTATCTGTATCAAGCACATTTGCACACATGCTGTCACATTCATTTCCAAACATTTTCCACTTGAGTCCTTGGTATAAGCTCCTCTTTCTCCCCTCCCCCCCAAAATATTTACGTCTAATGACAAATCAATGAAATTTTGTCTTGAAGCACAGTGTGGCATGGGTAACAATCTCCATGCCGAATACTCTCGTGGGTGGGCCTATCTGCATGTGGGCAGACCCACCCAGAGAGGCATAGAGGAGCCGTGTCTCCATTCCTAAGACAATTGGAAATATGTGTTTTCCGATGGTCTTAGGCAACCCCTTTGAAAGCGTCATTCGACCCCCACAGGTTGAGAGAGTTGCTGTTCTAAAACATGGATAAGAAGTTGGTCTGGCAGTGAATGTAAGTCAATGCGGGAGAAAGAACTAGAGTAGAAATTCAAAATGGACACAATATGAAGCATGGAAACGATGTCATTGATCACTCTGGGTGAAACTGCTGCACATATTTTCACCAAAACTACAAGAAAGAAAATTAAGCCTTTAGTTACTCCTGCTACTGAATTATACTCAAAAACACTACTTAAATTCTTTAACAAAATATGGTCTTGGTGTGACAAAGATATTGTTTTTTTCCTATCTTGGTAGCGTGAGGAGCTGCCTTAGATACTGACAGTCATCCAGTGGAAAAAGGAGGAAAAAAGACACTGAACTAAATTTTACAAGAAGTTACAATGACCCACTTCACTTAGAGGACTTGGCCTCTACTCAAAGAGTATGGCTATTTTTAACTTGGGATGTATTAAAATCTTATTTCTTTTCCTTTCTGGCCAGGGCTATCTCCACGATGCCACAGCTGCTGTCTCTTCCCTGTACAATCTCACCGCTCACTCCGTCTTCCTACAGCCCCACTGTGATCTGAGAGCTCTGCAGCTCGCTTCTGTGTCTCCCAGAGGATCGGGCCCGAGCTCCTCACCTCGGCATCCTCACGCAGGTCAGCCTCCCCCACTGCTGCTCCCCATGGACACATGCCGTACCCTGAGCCCCTCACTCTTCTCTATACCTCTCCGTTGACCCATTCATCCTTGAGCCTCTTCTCAGCCACGTGCCCTACTCGCTGTTTTCACCTATGAAAACCTCCTCAGCCTTGAATATTGATCCCAACACTCAGGTAACAGAGGATAACTGAATACTTAAAAACATGCCAGGCTCGAAGACAGTGGTTCTCAACCTGGGGGTCGCGACCCCTTTTTGAGCGAGGGGTGTGTGTGTGTCAAATGACCCTTTCACAGGGATCACCCAACTCATAGCAGTAGCAAAATGACAGTTAAGAGGTAGTAATGAAATAATTTTATGGGGCTTGGCGGTTCAAATCCAGCAGCGGCTCTCAGGAGCAGCCCTGGGTAGCGCCCACCACCACCAGAGAGGGTGATGTTAAAAAAAAAAAGAAAAAAGGGCTGAGCCCCGGTGGCGTAGTGGTTGTGCGCGGGACTGCGGCCCACTGGGATGGAGGTTCAATTCCAGCTCCACGGAACAAAGGCTGGGCCTCCTACTCCCCCACCAGAGGGCACTGATGCCCAAACAACAACAACAACAACAAAAACCAAAAAAAAACATTAAAAAAAATAATTTTATGGTTGGGGGGGGTCAGCACAACATAGAAAACTGTATTACAGAGTTGCGGCATTAGGAAGGTTGAGAACCACTGCTCTAAGAGCTTTGTGTGTATCCATGAATTTAATCCTTACAACAACCTTCAGAATTACAATTCCCCTCATTTTACAGATCAGGAGCTTGAGGCATGTCACGTCACTACACAGCACAGCGCAATCTCGGCGCCCCCATGGAGCCGACAGAGCCCTGGTGGCACCGATGAGGCGCTCGTGGCTGAGCGAGAGGCCTCTGGTCCCAACCCCCCCAGCCGCTCGCAGGGCCCGAAGTGCGGCGTGCGGCACTGCTTCTGTGGAGATCTGCGCCTCTGTTCTAGAGCGTCGCTTCGCACCCGACTCACTGCCACGGAGTCCCCGCGGACACAGCGACCCCTCTGTGGCCTCACAGGAGGAGAAAGCCCCGTCTTTCTCCCCAAGAGCAAGCGGTGGTTTCAAACTGCTGACCTTGAGGATGGGGCCCCAAGCTTAAACCACCACCCTCCAGGGCTCCGTGTGGTTGAGCATCAAGCCCCATCCCGGCCAGGGTTCCAAGACTTACTCTTTGACTGTCCCAAATGAACGTGCCCTCCTCCCCGCCCCTGCGCGCCTCAATAGTTAACCTTTAGCTCGCTCTTTCTGCATGGGCGATGCTATTGCCTTGACTACTCGACTCTGCTGAGGCTACGCAGAGAGTAAGAGAGAGGAAATGTTTTGCCTCAAGTATCTTACTTTCTAGGGAATAAAGATTTGCTGGCTAAGGTCCCAGTCAGATGGAATCAAATTGGGGAAGAAAGCCGAGGAGCTGGATTGATGCACTGGGGTCCAGGAGTGAAGTAGAAGGACTTGTGGCCCCTGTCCGCCCCAGACCTTACCTGTACCGCTCCTGCTCGTAGAGGCCCGCCACGAACGCCAGCAGTCGGCTGATGAAGGACTCGCTGCTGCTTTCCCTGTCAGCTTGGGCAGCCAACAAAGCGCATCTCTTCTCCGTCTCCGCCAATTTGTTCTGCAGCTTGACATATTCTTTTCGGAGAAGCATCAAGTGCTTCTCCAACTTGGCTACCTCCTCTGCAAGGGAAACCAAGAATGCAAGTTTACCAGGGAAAACAAGCAACTGCAAGCCCACACCCCACCCACGGCACTGCTGCCCAATGAGCCCACACGTGACAGGTCCAAGAGTGCTGGGGGATCCCCTACATGGCTTCACGATGCCGCCCTCGAGGCCAAGGGGACCCTCGTGTCCCAATTTCTCCTGGGATAGTTCCCTGACGCTCAAGAGTCAATGTCTGACAATGAGGAGACGGACACGCATGGAGATCCTGACAGGAACGGGCTGCTCTGCAGCTCCTTTCCCACCAAGTCTGAGTTGCAGAGAGAAAAGGACAGCAAAGTGCCGAGACGCCATCTTTGAAAAACGCAGTCCACATCTTTGCCCCGAGGCTAAGGCAACCGAAGGCGTCCTGGTGGCTCCTGACCACTGCTCAGCACCAGGCCGCTCACCACAAGGGCAGCAGTCTGAAACCCCAGCCCCTCCACAGAAGGAAGACCAGGCTGGCTGCTCCCATCACGACTCACAGCCTCAGGAAGCCTGGAGAGCAGTCCCACTTGGTCCTCTAGACTCTCCGTGTGTCCGAATCGATTCCACTGCTGGGGTGTGAGCTTGGGGTTGCTGTTGAGAAGACTGAGTGACTGCCCACAACTCAACACCGGCAGCAGCCCGGCTGCCTTCAGCAGGTTTTCTCCGAGAAAGTATCCCACCCTCAAACAGAACCAAACTGGCAGGCACACCCAAATGAAAGCCCTTCACTGAAGTAACAAATCCTATTCTTCCTCCACCCTAAAGACCTTGGCTTGAGGAACAACCATGTCTTCCCTTCAGCAATGTCAGTCTTTCAACAGGGTCCTGCCCATCAGCCTGTAAACCTGTTCTTGTCACTATTAAAGCAAAGCCCTCCTTTTTTGGGGGGTGGGGGACATCACTGCCCTCTGGTGGGAGTGGGAGGCCCAGTCTTGCTCCTGGAGAGCTGCTGCTGGATTTGAACCCCCAACCCAGTGGGCCAAAATCCCGCACACAACCACTATGCCACCGGGGCTCAGCCCAAAGCCCTCCTGTTACACCCTGTCTGACAACCTCTGCCCTTCCACCTCTAGCCACCACACCCCGTTTCTTCACCCTCGCCGGTTCTCCGCCTCCAACTACCGCAGAGCACCTGCAGTCCTGCATGCATGGCAGTCTCCAATTAGGACAGACAGCACTTCACTTGGGTCTGTTTGGTCTTTTTGGATTCATCTTGCCATTAGTCACATAAGCAATATGTATTACATACAATGTGGCAGCTTGTAACTTACTGATATCATTCTCTTAGGTTCACTTGCAGATGTTTATATGTATAATGTGTCCAACCACCAAAAACAAAAGATTGGGCTTCTAACTATACTGCCAATAAAAGGTAACAATACTTAAAAAAAAAAAAAAAAAAAAAGACTCTTACTCTGGCGTCATCAGAACAGAGGCCCTTGGTCAGCTGGGGACTACCTGTACTTGGCAGTGTTCTCCTGTCCTCCCTCCTTCGCTTCTGTCAGCCGTCACAGTGCCTGCACCCTCTCCAAGTCAGGGTGCTTCTTCCATGTCCTTCTCAGTATCCCTCCATCTGTTGACCACAGCACCCCCAGGGTTCTGTGTCTGGCCCTGTTCTCCACGGTGTGTTCTTCTGAGAGAGGCTAGACCAGGTCTTTGAGAGCAACCACCATGGAGGTGCCGCGCCCTGACCCACCTCCCTGGTCCCGAGTGCTCTCCTGTGGCTCACTATCCATGTGTCTTACAGACATGTCTTTCTCGCTGCTGGCCCTCCAAACAAACAAAAAAACCCAAGTCCACTGTCACTGGGTTGGTTCAGCCTCAGAGGGGCCCTACACAGGGCTTTTGAGGCTGTCGATCTTTATAGGAGCAGCCTCTTTCTCCCAAGGAGGCTGGGGGTTGGACTGCTAGAGTCCAGTGTTTACCTGACTGTCGCCAGGGCGCCTTTACCGACCCACAGACACCTTGAACTAACCATGCTCAGAGGAAAGCCTCAGGTGAACTCACTCTTGCCTCCTAAATCAATGTGCGAAAAAAGGTTTATCAAACAAAAAACCAGGGAAACCTTAGATGCCTCCTGCTCACTCACTCGGCCCCAACCCCACCCCAGCGCTCATGCAACCCACTCTCTTTACACTCACACCACAACTTCACAGGAATCCTTCCTGCTTCCTAGAGCCCTGTCTCCACGGTGGGTTTAATCCAGGCCTTCACCTGCAAGGTGGGAGGATTCTTTTTGTTTGTTTCGTTGGTTGGGTTTTTTTTGGTGGGGGGACATCACTGCCCTCTGGTGGTGGGAGTAGGAGGCCCAGCCTTTGCTCCTGTGAGCTGGAATTGAACCTCCATCCCAGTGGGCCGCAGTCCCACGCACAAACACTACGCCACCGGAGCTCAGCCCAAGGTGGGAGGATTCTTGCCTGCAGCTCAGCGCCCATCATGGGGCCCGACACACCAACACACGCAAAAGTCAAACTCCCTGTCACCTCAGCAGCCAGGGGAGAACTGCTTCTGTGGGTTTCTGAAGCTGGGGCTCTCGATGGGAGTAGAAAGCCCCATCTTTCTACCACCAAGCAGCTGGTGGCTTTCAAACTGCTGGCCTTGCACTTAGCCGCAGAACTGGCAAGCACTCCACCGCCAAAGCTAAAAAAGACATATTAAATATCATAAGCTACCAGCGAGTCATACTAAAAGGGGGAACTCTGGGTGATTCCTCCCCCCCTTTCTTTGCATTTTCTGTATTACTCAGGCATTCTATCACACATATGCCTTGTTTGCATAATTAGAAAACATTTTAAGAGCGATATACTTAAATACTACTAGATTACCTTCACACACATACAAGAGGGCACTTTTAATTTTCTCCCCTCCTACGAGATCCGTGCTAAATGCCTGGAGACAGAAACTAGATGCGAGTCTACCGTGAGAGTCAGTATTCTGGGGTAAATGACACTTGGGAAAAGCACTGGGAAGGCGACCATCTGATTTAACTGCCAATCACTGTCCTCCAAAGCTACCCATGTCAATGAACCTGCCCCCAACCCGACTCACGCTACAATTACTCGGTTAACTAGCTACACCAAATGCGCCTCTACAAATGTTGGCTAAAGGAAAAGGGGACTTCCAATGACTCTTACACTAGTCTTAACGTCCCTGGAAAACAGCAGTATACAAAACCTCATTAGCAGACTTGCTCGGCCGTCTCCCTCAGGGGTGATAAATGCACACAGGCCCCCGGCACGTCTTCCCAGGGGCTCACACTACAGAGGACGAAACTGCCGAGTTTCACCTCAGAAGGGGAGACGGAGCACGAGGCAGCTCGTCCGTGTGATGGAGCCAAAGTCACACTCCTCTGAAGAGGAAGAAACCCATGGTTGGCCCATGGAAATGGCATAGGCAAAATAAAACCCCCAAACCCACCGAAAACAAACTAACAAAATCCCTCAGACTCCCTGCAAGGGATTCCAACTTGCGGTGACCCTACAAGGCAAGGTGGAAGTGCCCCTGTGAGTTTCCAAAACTGAAATTTTACACGGGAGTAGAAAGCCGCATCTTTTCTTCTATGGCTGGTGGTTTCAAACTGCCAACAATAACATTATTTAAAACACTGACGTCACTTGTAGCAAACAAATCTGGGTGTCAGAGTCACGATAATGGCTCTCTGTAGGGTGCAGGGGAGTGGTGACGGAGACGGAGAGGTAACAGGATGTCCTCTAGGATGCTCTTAAACTCCCCCCCCCCACACACACACACTTAGGAGTGCTTGCATGTGTTTCAGTTTGATAAGGAACGGGATGCTGCACTTCTGATTTGTGTTTGTCTGTGTGTATATTGTGCTTCAGTTAAAAAGTTGGAAGAGTGAACAACTGGATGGGTGGGTTTATGCGTCAAACGGATGGGACCCGATTCCCTTTTCAGGAACCAGCTGTGGGGCGCCACGTGGACAAGGCCCTCTCAGGGCTCCAGCTTCTCGGTCTGTACAACACGGTGGTGACCTGCTTCTCCCTGCTCTCTCAGGATTCACTGACAACCACTACAGCTGGTACCTGCACTCAGAGCTGGGCTCATGGCAATCCAGTAGCACAAGAATGAGGTGATGAGGGGGCTGAGCCCCAGTGGCGTAGTGGTTGTGTGCGGGACGGCGGCCCACTGGGATTCCAGCTCCACGGAGCAAAGGCTGGGCCTCCTACTCCCACCACCAGAGGGCAGTGATGCCCCCCCCAAAAAACAAACAAACAAAAAACAGAATGAGGTGATGGGAAATGTACACACAGGAAATGGGGGGCATGGGAACAATGGACTCTCACTGCCACCCAGTCAATGCCAACTCCCAGCGATAAGGCAGGGCAGAACTGCCCCTTTGCATCTCCAAGACCGAAACTCTTCGCACGAATAGAAAGCCTCTTTCTCCCCTGGGAGCAGCTGCCGTTCAAAGACCACCCTGTAATCCACTGTGCCGGCAGGGCTCCTCAAACTGAGTAAGCTACTTCAGACAGTCTGTCACCTCACAGAGGGCGCCTGTATCGAGAATCCCTAAACCAAAATGGACGCAAGCCAACATGCTGTCAAAGTAAGCACCGTTGTTCATTTGGAAGATGCACGAGTTAGATGGCCCTTTTTAAAAAATCAGTTGTTTTTTTTTACATGCAAAATAGTTTCTACTCCGGATTGAACAAAATTTGAAGTCCAAACAAGCACTGTCCATGAGATCCAAGGTCGTAACTTTTGTCAAAAAAAAAAATCTGAGGTCATGATCTTTTACAATTGTTGCTGAAGAGCTGCAGCTAAGGCTGAGTGATCTTGTTAGGGTTAGCGTCAGGGAAAGGAAAAAGGTCTGCGTGATCTTAAGTTTGTCGGTACATTTCGCACTGACTGACAACTATGAAGTTGTAGGAACAGATGATCACCAGGACTCAATACTTGACAGACTTCTCCCATCGGAGAACACCTGGATAAGAAAGCCCCTCTAAGGAAAACACCAGTACAGCTCTCTTTAGACAAAGAAGCCACGTCCTCCACATGTACTTGAGTGCTGTGAGGTTCGAATGGAAGGAAGAGACTCTGGGCAAAATACATTGGCGCCAGCGGGTAGAAGCTGAAATCCCACCGGCCCCATCCAGTGACGTTTTCCGAGTCTACTTTGTTTCTCCCCTTCTGTTTCTCGCGCTTTGCCTTCAGCTTCTTTCTCTGCCGCGGGTCCATCCACACCGGGTACTGTCCGTGCTGGTAGAGAAGGCTCTTCTTATTCCTTAGTCTGTCTCCCTTTTCATGCCATCGTCACCTTTTTCTTCATTCGCCTCACACTGCATTTTCTCTAGGCAATGTCTGGGTACTACAACCATTGTTATCTCTTGAACATCTTCCATGACAGCATCGCCGTCTACTTTGAGAATGTTTTTAAGTCTGTTGCGCTCCTTTGGGGCATTCTTTTTCCTCTTTCAGCACGCATTTTCCTCTTCCACTTACTCCGTAAACTTTTTTTTTTTTGGGGGGTGGGGGGTGGGTATCACTGCTCTCCTGTGGTGGGAGTAGAAGGCCCAGCCCCACTGCTGGAATTGAACCTCCGTCCCAGTGGGCCGCAGTCCCATGCACAACCACTACGCCACCAGGGCTCAGCCACTCCGTAAACTTTGTCATGTTTTACCTGGGCACCGGCTCTGACCTCACATGCAGCAAGCAGATCACCAAAAAGTCAGTTTTTTATAAAAAAAATTTTAGGGCTGAGCCCCAGTGGCGCAAGTGGGTGAGTGCGGTACTGCAGCTCGCGGGCTTGGCGGTTCAAATCCAGCAGCGGCTCTCAGGAGCAGCACTGGGTAGTGCCCATGACTACCAGAGGACAGTGATGGCCCCCCCCCCCAAAAAAAAAAAGAAAAAAAATTAAAAAAATAAAATCAAAGAGGGCTGAGCCCCAGTGGCGTAGTGGTTGTGGGCAGGACTGCAGCCTACTAGGACGGAGGTTCAATTCCAGCAGTGGGGCTGGGCCTCCTACTCCCACCACCAGAGAGCAGTAATGCCCCCCCCAAAAAAATAAAAAACACAAAACAAAAAAAATAAAATCAAAGAACAATCTCAAAAAAGGCAACTCTTAATCCACCATAGTAGAAATCCAGTCAATGTGTAAAACTGCTCTAGAAACAGCCACATACACATCACTACCAAGAGACAAAAAAGTGTGGCAACAACCAGAAGACCAGAAAATAATTATAGTCTGGGGAACAGGATTGGGGGGGACCTTTTTGTTATGTGTCTTGAGATGTTATTTAAGTCTAGGAACACATCTAAAACAAATGACTATTTTCTATCAAATTGAAATGACAGAACTATGAAAACAACTTGAGTTATAAGAAAATTAACTAATTGTCTAAATACCCAAATGTAATTGAGTCACAAAAAAATGTAAGACAATGAATCAGAAAAACCGAAAGGCACGCTAGCCCACCACGGCCAGGCTCCATGACACGACTGCAGGGTAAACCGCTTCATCACCACGCAGGCAGTTGGAACAGGACCCTGAGAACTGAGAACCCTGAGGGACTCCCCACATGTGGGGAGAAAGCACGTTTTCAACACGCGGCGGTTTCTATCAGACTGCTCTGTAGGAAAAGTGCAGCTCCGAGTCCATCTTTCCCTAAGTTACCCAGACTGATCTGGGGATACGGTTTGCATAGACCAGGGGTTTTCAACCTTTCCAACGCCACGGCCCTTTCATACAGTTCCTCGTGTTGTGGTGACCCACCCACCCCCCAACCATAAAAATATTTCTGCTACTACTTCATAACTATAATTTTGCTTCTGCTATGAAGTGGGTGAAAGGGTCGTTCGACACCCCCCCCCCCTCAAAGGGGTCACGAACCACAGGTTGAGAACCTCTGGCATAGGCCACTGTGGTATGAAATTACTTAGGATGGCTCTTCTAGCCATAACTTTGGAACTCCCACCAAATGACCGGGTGGTGGCGTTGTTCGGTGACATACAGTCAGTTCTGACCATGGCTAACTCACGCACAACAGAGCGAGACACTGCCCTGGTCACAATTGTTGCTATGCTGCAGTCCATGGCTGTAGCCACTGTGTCAGTCGTCTCCCTAAGGGCCCTTCCTCTCCTTCACTGCCCCTCTACTTGACCTAACATGATGTCCTTCTCCAGGGACTGGTCTCTCCTGACATGTCCAAGGTACGTGAGACAAAATCTTTGGACATTTATGAGCATAAAGAGAGGGTTATCATACATGCCAGAGTAAGGGTTCATGTGGCTAAGGACTAGAGACCCACGTGCAGGCATAGCTGAGGAGTCTACAGAAAAAAGAACTGCATCCTTAACATTTCTGATGCCGATTTGTATTGTTATTTTCCCTAGTAAACCCCCTAATTGTGAGTTTGAGTTCCGTGAGGTCAGGGCAATGACCGTGGAACCCAGCAGAGGAGCAGAATGCTGTGGAAAGGCCACAATAGGATAAAGAAGGTGGGAGACGGCTCTCTGGACCCCGGCTTCCTCCCCACGCCATGCGTGAACCTGGCTGTTGAGATCATGGTCACTCACAAGGTGAGCATGCGATCGTGAAATGTGTTGACTCCTTTTTCTATCTCTCATATTTTCTATGACTTTACTATAATCCTTCACCTTTTTAATTAAAATCATTTTATTGGGGGCTCGTACATCGTTTATCACAATACATAAATACATATCCTGTGCCAAGCACCTTCACATGCAGGCTGCCGTTATCATTCTCCAAATATCCGCTTTTCCATTTATTTGAGCCCTTGCTATCAGCTTCCCACCCTTTCACTATAATCCTTCATTATCACTGTACAATTGCACCTACCAGACCCAGGGTGATGTGTTAGGGGCAGGTTCCACTAACAAGTAATATCTGTAAGAGTTCCCAATAAAATATTGAAAAAAAAAAAAAAAGAAGAAGAAGAAGAAGGTGGGAGGCACGTCTAAGCTCTGTTTCACAGGAACCAAGTTTAGAATTGAGCAGGTGTGAATCTACCTAATGAAGGCAGAAGTCAGGCGTGGGCTCAAGAACAATCCTGTCCTGACCAACAAATAACACAAATTTTTTTGGCATCACTGAATAATGTAATTCTTTTAATAACACAATTTTTTATGCATGTATTGATTTGTTAAAAGACTTTCACCTCTTAAGGCAATTGTAAAACCTAGCTATATTCATCAAAAATTCATTAAGTTCTCATGAAATGCCAACATCCAGGTAAAATCAACCCTCAAATACAAGCCTTTGCCCAGTTTAATGGGTGATAGCGAAGGCAGGCAATCAAGTCGACTCAATGGACCCTGACAGAGCTCTGCCAAGGAGAGGCAGGGGGGCAAAAGCAGCACCAGGCTGCCTAAGTCCCAGCAAGAGTGTTGCTTTCGTGTACAGCATTTAAATAAAAGCCGATGCCTGCTTACAGCAGATCGAGTCCAGATGATGCCAAGAAAAAAGGCTTTAGTTTTTCACGCCTCCACTAGTCAGCAAGTCCAGTGAACAGATATTACTATATGACTCTGTGAGAAACAGACATAGGCCTAAGTGTAGCCCAGTCCTCCTAAAATTCACTGACAAAAAATGCCTACTATGTGGTCTTAAAGTTCTCTACTTTGCTGCTCTAGGTTCTGCTACCCATTGCAATGGTTACATAGAGCTCGCAGACAAAGTTTATGGTTAATGTGTTTATTAAGGAAATTAACAGGTTGTAATGCCAGTGAGAAATGCTCAGGGTTGAGTTGTTTACCGATACAGGTTACAAAGTTCGGTCAAGTCTGCTGGTAAATGCCCAAAGCACACATGCACTTTGCTAGACGCCTCAACTGAAGGCATTCAGCTTAAGCTCCATGGGTCAGCAAACCCAGTTCCCGCATTAAGTGCCCAGAGGCAACCCGTTCCAGTAAGCCTCGGCCCGAAGGAACTCAGCTCCACATCCTTAGGTCAGGGAGTCCAACTTCCCCATTTGAGTGCCCGGATGCGCCCCGCTCCACAAGGTAGCCTCCTACACAGAAGCACGTGGCTGTACTGGCTGTGGGTGAGGAGCACCATGTGCTGGCTCCTGGTTCTGCGGCTGCTCCTCGGATGGCAGAGCCGTCCATCCTCTGGATGGAGGAGGTTCGCCGCACAGGGATCTCCTTGTTCTTACTGGTGATGAGATCCCTCCTCTTGCTTCTGAGAGGGTGTGTATTTAATACATAACAGGATGGTGGGGGCTAAGCCTCGGTGGTGTAGTGGTTGAGTGCGGGACTGCGGCCCACAGGGTTGGAGGTTCAAATCCAGCAGCAGCTCTCCAGGAGCAAGGCTGGGCCTCCTACTCCCACCAGAGGGAAGTGATGCGCCCCACTTCCACCCCCCAAAAAAGGATGGTATTCCCAGGAATTCTGTCTGTAATTACTCACAGAAGAATTCTATCACTTTCTTACCAGACTCATGCTGGGAAAGGTGAAGAGACTTTGGCTAGACATGTCACATAAAAGAATTCACTGCCCCCGCAGCACCTGCCTCTTCAAGTCAAGGGAGGAGGGTGGCCTGTGAGGGCAGGCTGGTAGATTTCCAGAGTGGTAGCTTGTGGCTCTGCACTGCAGGTGTTCACCCCATAAAGTAGGCTGAACCTAACCTTGTTTCCATCACACCACATCCCAGACAACCTCAGGACTGAGGGTCCTCAAGAACCCTCACCCTCTTAAATCCAAGATCAGTGAGTAACTACAGACTGACACAGGGGCTGCAAGAAGGGGCTCGGACGACCATTGAGAGGATGGTGCAGGGCTGGGCACTGGTTCGTTACGCTGTACACAGGGTCACTGTCAGTCAGAACCGACGTGACAGACTCACAACAAGCGACTATGCAGATCCAGTTCACTTAAACTACCAATCTGAAAATATTTCTGAAATGCTTACTATGCACAAAACATTATGGTGGATTCGCAGTTGTCTCTGAGTTTTTAAAAATGGGCTGTCATAGACCAAGTGACTCCCAATATCGCTGAAGACAAATGGATACAGAGGCAAACAGAGTAGAAGAAACGATGGTGCCCAGCTACCAAATGATTGAATGCCTGGAGTCTCAAAGATTTGAAGATAATCGAGTCACCATTCAGCGCAGAAACAGCAAAGCCCACATGGAAGCAGCACACCAGCATGTGTGATCAAGAGGGGCTGAGGGAAGCAGGTATCGAGTATCAAAGAACAAGAATCACATCATTACAAAGGAGGAGGAGAGCAGGGTGGGGACCTAAGGTCCACTGGTGGGTCACTGGTCACCCCTTTACAGGGGAGTCACAGGGAAGAGACAGACCAATCAAAGTGCAGCCGGGCAGCGATGATGCACACAAGTTTCCTCTAGTTTCTGAAGCCTTCCTCCCCCCAACCATCATGGTCCCAACTCTACCTTGCAAATCCAGATGGACTGGAGAAGTCACACTGGCATAGAGGGGAGCAGGAGATATGGGGAAACCAGGATGGGTGAGCCCCTTCAGGCCAATGGTTAGATGGGAGCTGCTGGAAGGGTGGAGAAAAGGTGGGGTAGAGAGACGGAGCCAACGGCAAGGATATACACATAAGCTCCTATTTGAAGGACAGGCATCAAAGGAGTGGGTTGGGGGCGAGGTCGGGCAGTATACGATATGACAGAACAATAACAATGTATAAAGTATTTAGTGTTGGTGGGAAGGAGAGAGCAGGGGAAGAGGGAAGGGATGGAAAAGCTGATACTAGGGGCTAAAGGGAAAAGGCGGACGATTGGAGAACGATAATAGCAGTGGACATGTGAAGGTGCCTGGCACAATATGTTTATTTATGTATTGTGAAAAACGATGGACGAGCCCCCAATAAAAAAAACGAGCTGTCTTCCAAATGAACAGTGTCATGTCAAAACGTTGTCTCAAACTAGTGTCCAAGAAGAACTCACTCCCAAACAGAGGAGGAACAAGGATCTGGATACTAATTCACCTTCGAAGGCCTGCAACCCGAGCAAAAATGGAAACAAGATCAGTGGGAGACATTCAGACAGGCAAGGACAAATGAGAGGGAAGAGAGAGGGTGTCATGAGGACATCTGTCCTTCACGAATAGAGAACTGAAGGTTCTTCTATCTAATCCTTAAAAGAGAGCCATCTTTTTTGAGAGTTCATTTCAGCCATCACTCTCTTGATTGCTGCTTTCCCGGACACTGACTGTGGACCCAAGCACAACGAGGCCCTGGCCACAACTCCACGCCTTCCCTCGTGTGTCATGATGGTGTCTACTGATGCCGGTGTGCGGATTTGTTTCTTTACGCTCAAGTGTAACCTGTCTTGATGAGGCTGTAGTCTTGGATCTCCATCAGTCTTCTTTGCTTTTCAGTCAGCAAGGCCATATCACCTGTACATTACGAGTTGTTAATGAGTCTTCGTCCATTCCTGAAAGAGTCCAGCTCCTCAGATCACTTGCCCAGCACGTAGATTAAGCACAGTGAAAAGGTACAGCCCCAATACAAACATCCCCAAGCAGTATCCCCATTTTATTCAAACTACTGGAATGTCCTATCACCAATGTTATCCGTAGTATGTTAACACACATAGTCATAAGCCTTTGCACAGTCGATAAAGATGCTTATATTTTCTGCTTTCAGACAAAATCCATCTAGCACCTGTAATATCCCTCATTCGCTTCTGAATTTGCTTAAATTCCGACAGTTCCCTGTCAATGTCCTACTATAACTGTTTTCAGAAAAATGTACTTGTATGTCAGTGGTTCAAGCTGTGGGTCGAGATCCCTTTGGGGATCCAACGACGCTTTCACAGGGGTCGCCCAAGTCATAACAGTAGCAAAATGACAGTGATGAAGTGGCAACAGAAATAGTCTTATAGTTGGGAGGGTCACCACAACAAGAGGACCTGTATTAAAGGGTCGTGGCATTAGGCTGGTTGAGAGTCACTGTTGTATGTGGTATGAATGATAAAATTCAATCATATCCAACCCCATTCATCAATGACTAGGACAGTGAACTTTATGCATTCAATTTCAATTTTTGTGACTTCCAACTTTCCACTTTGCCAAATCACTCTGTGTGTCCTACATCCCAATTGTTAATGGATGTGCCACGTCAGCAAATGAAGGTCTCAAACACCTTTCTTCGGTTCAAGCCATGAAGGTCAGCTCCATTTTGAAGAGGCAGCGCACTCTGCTCTCCCCAGTCTCATTTTGAGTGCCTTTCAGAGTACACTTCCACGGTCCTTCCCCCGCGCCCCCGCCCCACCCCCCCCGTCTGTCTCTGTCTGGAAGTGCCGCTCAAACTTGTCCACCGCCATGGGTGACCTTGCTGACATGTGAAACATTCATGACAAAGCTTCCGGCAGCACAGTAACACCCAAACCAGACTACAAGTCCGACTTGCTCTTTGATAGCATATAAATTTGCCCTCGCTCAGAAATAACTGCGGTCGCCACAAAGTCTTCGCCACAATCAGCTTCACTTGCTGCCCAGGCAGCTTTTAAGTCCTTGAGCAGGCTCCGTCTTTCCTTGAAATACAGATAAGGCTTAATCAGAACTGTGCAAACACCTGCTCTGACTCACCTGCCATTTCTTAAAGGCACAGAGTAAAAATGAGTGGATCTCAACCACAACCCAGGGAGGGGCTGTCTGTACGTGGTTTCCTGGAAAATACGACTATCTTCTCTGTTGTCATTACCACGACAACTTTCTAATGTGTGATTCTGAAGAGGGAGTTTTCCTTTCCTGAGTATGCATTAATCAGAAGTTCTAAAGATAGGAAAATTGCCGAGTGGAGCGCAGTAATCAGAGGGCATGTGTTCTGCGGAACCGTTGCCCCGCACAAAAAGGAGAGGTAGGAAACAGCATGTGATGGAGGGTCAGCGGTGTTTTGCCACGCGTTTTAAAGCTTTGCCAAGCTTTGCCCTGCTTTTTAAAGTGTAACAGTGCTAGGAGCCATTTTTTTCATCTTGACTTTTCACCCTTTGAAAGCTCTTGCAGTTGTAACTGTCAAACCTTGAATGCTCTGACACAGTCCAAAAGCCATTATGTAACCCAAGTTTACTTTTGAAAAAACTCTTTGACTCTAATCACTGACAAAATTTACTACTCAGGACTCCATGTTACCGGGAAAATTAGACACACAGAATGAGTTGTGACACACGTGTTGACTTGAAAATGATGCAAAACCCACATTTTATTGAAGAACAACTCAGCTTGAAAGAATGTGCTGTGGGACATGTTAATCCTCATTGAGGCCAGTTGATGCGTAAATCATGAGTTGTTTTTTTTAAGCCACCCCAGGTGACCTGAATGTGCAAGACCGCAGGGTCCTGGAACGGAGAACCACTCATCCGAATTCACGGGAGGGGCAGAACAGAGTAAAGAACAGCTGTGAGGACCAGGACCATGGCCGGGCGGCCTGCGGGTCAGATGAAACCTTGGACAAGTCTAGGTTGTTGGCCACTCGGCGGTGCCGTTAACCACCAGTGCCAACGCAAAGGCTCAGGAAGCGAGATCTGCACGTTCCATTAAGGTGGAACATGCTCATCCCTCGGCGTAGCTTGCGTGGAAGAGAAATGAAATAACATTTTTCCTGACTCTCAGCCCACTCCATCACTGCTTGTCTGCCTGTGTTTTAAAGTCGGGGGTGTGGCTGGTGTGCTTGGGAACCCCCCTCCTGAACAGCACCCCTCACAGGGCTGGTTTTGTAGGAGCGGCTCAGAAGTATCAGCTCACAGCTGCTTCCCACCTGTAGCACTCGTCTAA
>PVJH01038485.1:0-17139 GCA_004026705.1 Nesogale talazaci | reverse complement strand
CAGGGGTGGCTGCAGACAAGCTCTCTCAGTAATACTTTTTTTTTTGTCATATTAGGATGCCTTCCAAAAAAACATATCTAAGGAAACAGTGACTTCTGGGAGGATCTGCAAGACCCGTTCAATTCAAGGTAGTGCCACCAGTTCAGAAGGTCGGGAAGAGATCTTCTGGAAGGGCACAGGATGATCATAAGAGATTAGGAAGATATTTTAAGAAGGTTACAAACTGCACTGGCAAAGAAAAGGCCAGGAAAGTTGCACTGAGGAATTTCAATTTCCACATGGACCATGCCCTTGCTCAATCTTTGAGGGTAGCAAGGGCAGTCCCATGGGGATTTTGCTGGGAAGACTGACTCTACCTTTCAGCCCTAATATTGCCCCTTCAGATGTCTTTTTGTTCCCAAACATAAAAGAACAATTCAGAGGAACACAATTGGGGCTCGCTTTGATACAGTGTAAACAGAAGAGCACAGTGTTGGGAGGGAAGCTTAGAGAGTTGGTTGGCAACGGGAGGTCCACTGCACTGGAACTATTCACTGCCAGTGAATTCATGCAGATTCAGCGACCCCACAGTTCGGGGTAGGCCTGCCCCTGTGAGTTTCTGAGACTGTACCTCTTGAGAGGAGTAGAAAATCCATCTTTCTACCAAAGAGCAGCTGGTGGTTTCGAACTGCTGGTCTTGCAGTGTGCCACCTGGCATGTAGCCACTGAGCCACCAGGCTTCCTTCTATAGACCTAGATGGAGAAAATGTCCGGGAACAGTAGCTTCATACTTCTCTTTTCTTTATTGTTTAATAAAAGACTCTATGATATTCTGTAGCAATACTTTGACTCACCCTCGAGCATGTCGAACTGGGTTTGCTCGAGAGAGAACCCAGGTTAATAACCCCTCTGAGGAGTAGGGCACTAACCCACCCATAGGGAGCGTACTGGTTTTGTCTCCACAGAATTGGGACTGAGCATGCAGACCCCACCACAGTGCACCAGACCACGAGGACCACGTGGAAGTAATAGGTAGATAGCACAGAGAAAAGGGTGTCCATTGTGCATGCTTGGAGGTTCGAGCTATCGGTCAGGAAAGGGTGGTACACTGTGCATGCCCAAAGGCCAAGGCTTCCGGCCAGAAAAGCTGCACCTGGATTGGCTCACGTAGGCCAAGTGGATTCAATTTAGCCAATGGGGTTGATCCGAGTTATCAGCCATGCCTCCCCACCAAAACACTGAAAATCCAGTCCCATGTCTTTTCTCCAGCAGGTCCCAGCAGGCAAACTGGGTGAGAGATCTTGTGGGTGCCAGTGTGAACCTGGAACTTCTTTTAATTTTCATAAAACTCATTTGGATCACAAACCATGACTTCCGCGTGAATTCTTTCTTGCATGGAGTCAAGGACCGAGGTATAGATCTCCTCTCGAGAAATCTAACAGAAGGATGCACGAAAAGAGAGTCGACCAAAGTCAAATTGACCCCTCCTAGAAATAGGTGTGACAGAGGACAACACTAAAAGTACACGTTGGGGAGAGGGGCCAGCATGCCACACCCACACAGAAGCAGACCAGGAAGGAAGAAGAGAGAGAGAGAGCTGGCACACCAAGCCCAGAAGATAACGTCCTTGGGGAGCGAGAGATGGGATAATGGGATACAAAGTTCATGTCATTTTTGTCCCCTTACTGGAGCAGACTGTGACAGAGGACATTCCTAGGGTCACACGGCAGGGAGGTAGTGTGGTCTGAAACCCCCCCTCCCAGGTGGGGGGAACCAAGAAGGGAACATACCAGACCAACAGATGGAGCAAAGCAAAGCTATGAAGCCCCTGAGGAACCCCCCCCAAAAGGGAGTTCCAGGCTGGGAAGGGCAGTTCCTGGACAGTCATGGAAACCAGAAAACCAACTGGAATTTTTGTATATTTCTTCTCTTTTTGTTATTTTCTTTTTTCCCTTTTCTTTTTTCTTCTTGTTTCTTCTCCTTTTCTCTTGTCAATCTTTTTTTTTTAATCAGTTTGGGCTATGTCATATAAGATAGGCATAGAAAGCGTATCCAAGGAGAAAGTAGTGGGACCAACAGTCCTGGGGAGATCTGAGGGGAGAGGGTGGTGGGGGATGTGGGAAGTGAGCAGGCAGTGCCATAGACAGGGGAACATCTAGGGTATATTAGAGTCAATAACAAGAAGGAGATAGTGCTGGAGGGGCAAGAGATGGGTGGTGCCGGAGCAACAGCAAACTAGTTAAGAGGTGGTACCAGGAGGCAGAAATAATGGGACAGTGACTCGGGGGCAGGAAGAAGGTAAAAGGAAACAGGAAGGATCAATGAAGAAAGCAATGGATAGAAGTATAGGCATAGAGGTGTACATATATAAATTAATTAATCCACAAAAATAGAGGTATTAGCCAATGTACACATATTTATATGGCAATACACTGAGGTAATGGATGGTTTGGGCCTCTCCTTATACCCTCCCCTCAATACAAGAACACTTTATTCTAATAAATCGGCAGTCTCAGATGTTCACTCTCCTGACACAATAGTGGAAGATAAAAGGGGTGCATAAGCAAAAGTGGTGAAGGAGGCGGATGGTGCCTGGCTATTAAAAGATAGAGCATCTGAGGTCTTAAAGGCATAAAGTTAACAAACCGTCATTCAGCAGTGAAAGAACAAGCCCACGTGGAAAAAGCACATTGTCAGTGTGATCATGAGGAGTCATAGGGACCAGGTAATAGGCATCAGCAGACACATAACAAACAAAAACATATTGTTGAGAATGAGGAAGGCTGGAGCAGAAATCCAAAGCCCATCTATACACAATGAAACAATCCCCCCACAGAGGGGCCACAGGGAAGGATAAGTCAAGCAGGTTGCAGCAAAACATCGATGAAACACACTATATTCCTCTGTTTCCTTGGGGTTCCTCACCTCCCCACCCCCACTACCATGACCCCCGTGAGGTTTCTCAATTCAGACCAGACCGGAACATGTGCATAGGCATAGATCAGAGATGGGTGCTCATGACACATAGAATTCAGGAACAGGAGTGGGAATAGCTATACCAGAAGGGTAGAGGGAAGTGGGGGAGAGGAAGGGAGAAAGGGGAAATTGATTGCAATGATCGATACATAACCATACACCCCTCTCCAGAGGGAAGAACTACAGAAAACATGGGGAGAGGGAGACAGTGGTAGGTGTGAGATATGAAAGTAATAACAATTTATAACCTATCAAGGGGCTATAAGGGGGGAGGTGGGGAAAGGAATAATTTATCAAGGGTTCATGAGTGAGAGAGGAGGATGTCGGGAGGAAAAATGAAGAGTCGCTATCAACGCCTCAAGTAGAAAGAAAATGTTTTAAAGATGAGGATGGCAGCATATGTACTTGACACAATGAATGAATATATGGATTGTGATGAGAGTTGTAAGAGCCCCCAATAAAATCATTTAATCTTATATATATACACACATATATATCTCCTCTGATTTCCTGCCAGCACCTCACAAACACTTGTACCCAGAGGAAACTAGGGAACAAAGGAGTTCTTTCATCCATCCATCAAGGTCTGTCTTCAGGACTGTGAGCATGGTGAAAGGGGATGAAGAATGAAATCAGAGGACCCAATAGAGACTGTCCCAAGTCTACCTCCACTGGACAGAATGTCTTTCTAACAAATAGAGGCTGCTCTGTACATTCTCTGAAGTTGATTTGTTGGGTTGGGTTGGGTTTTATGGGTCATTTTCCACTTGTGGTATGCTTTAAAGGAAATAGGAGAATCGCCTAAGAAACAGCCGTTATATTTCTTATCAGATAGAAGGTAGGAAGAAATGTGAGTGGAGCAGCAGCTAGAAGGCTAAGGGATGTGAGAGCATCCGAAGGAAGAAGTCTCCTGAACACAGGATGTCTCAAGAAAACAGAGGCTGGGGAGCTGTCTTGGGCACCCGTGTTGGGTGTCTCTGATAACCATCCATGAAGTTATTTTAGAAAAGCTAAGAAGATGGATACAGCATCTGTTCACTTGTCAGCGGGAAACAGATGGACACTCAAAGGATTCGATTGTAAAGAATTTTAATGAAGGAACTATATGGAGACTAACAGGATTAAGGAAACCAGCAGAAAAGATAGCGATGCATCTGCTGTGATGGTGGTGGTGGTGGTGGTGAGGGCGGTGGCTAGGTGCCATTGAGTTGGTCCTGACTGGTAGTAACCCTGTCTACACAGTGGGGAAAACTGCCTGGTCCTGCACCAGCCTCACCACTGCTGTGGCATTTGAACCCATGATAGCAGCCACTGGGTCAATCCATCTCCTTGACTCTCTGCCTCATTTTGCTGACCTCCCACTTTGCCAAGTCTGGGGCCTTCCTTCTACTGATAACATGTCCAGGGGATGTGAGAGGAAGTCTCACCATCCTCACTTCTAAGGAGCATCCTGAAGACTCATGCTTCTTTCCACATGCTTCACCAGCACTGTCATTTAAATGCATCGATGTTTCTCCAGTCATCTTCATTCACTGTCCAACTTGCACGTGCATGGGAGATGACTGACAAAGCCATGGTTTGGGTCAGGCACACCTTAGTCCTCAAAATATTATCCTTGCTCCTCAACACTTGAGAAAGGTATTGTGCAACAGATGTGCTCAAAGCAGTACATTGTTTGATTTCTTGGCTTCTGTTTGCATGACATCAATTGTGGATCCAAGCAATGAGAACCCAGTTGACTTGCATCCTTTCTCCATATATCACGATGCGGTCTAATGGTTCAATTGTCCGGAGAGGGGTTTTCAAAGGCTACAGTCTTAAATTTTCAACAGCGAATGCTTCAAGTCCTCTCCTTTCCACCAGCAAGGTTGTGCCATCAGCATATTACAGGTCATACTGAAACTTCTTCCCATCCTGATGCTGGTTTCCCCATCACATAGTCCAGTTTCTTGGCTTACTTGCTCAGTATATGGATTAAATAAGTATGGCGAAAGGATGTACCCTGAAGCACACCTCCCTTGATTTTAAAGCATGCAATATTGCCTTGTTTTGTTGGCATGACTGCCTCTTGGTCCATGTAAAGGTTCCATGTGAGCACAAGGAAGTGTTCTGGAATTCCCGTTCTTGTCATTGCCACCAGCAATGTGTTAGGACTCACACAGCCTAATGCTTTGCCATAGTGAGGCACCTAGAGGCACAACGTGGCAGAAGCTGTTCCCCTATCTGTGCCTGGAGGGACAAAAAAGGATTAGGGGTAATAGGAAGGAGAGGTGCCCACCCAGAACCAGGCCGTGGAGCAGTGTTTCCCAGAGTGGGCAACACTGCCCCTTGTGGGTCACAGGATGATCCCGGAACCTCTGCAGAAGCAGATGCCTACACTTTTTCTGGGATTGTGGGCAATGCTATAAACCCTTTAATAGAGGGGGAAGTCGGCTATATAAGTTTGGGAATCTATGCTGTAGAACAGGGGTGGAGAACCTTTTCTCTGCAAGGGCCATTTGGATATTTATAGCACCATTCATGGGCCCTACAAAATTATCTTAAAAACTAGCCTGCTGTATTTGGTCTAATCCTCAAATAAGTCGCCCCTAATGGGATGGCGAGGAGCCCTAGTGGGGGGTTGCTTATGAGTTGGGCTGTCTCACGATCAGGTCAGCAGTTCAAAACCACCAGCTGCCACCACAGGAGAAATGTGAGGCTCTCTACTCCCCTAAGTGCAGTCTCGGCCACCCACAGAGGCAGTTCTTCTACTCTGTCCTACAGAGCCCACCGTGAGGCAGAAGTGGAATTGGCTTGATAATGAGCTAACTGGCATTACCTTGCTTTGGTGGGGTGAGTGATGTTAGCTGGTATTGATGATTTTGCTGGCCTTACATGGGCTGTGAGCTGGACATTCCTCTGCCTCCTGCCCCCCACCTCCCGGAGCCTTTGGCAGACCTACTGTGAGACAGACAGAGGATCCGAGGAAACGCTGACCTTTTCCCTACCACGTCTTCCATTGGGAGGGCCAGCCAAGCACTGGAGGACGAGCTGAGCTCAAGGGGAGCAGTAGAACAGTGAATGGGCCTGAGGCGAGGGTAGTAATCTGAAGCTTCCATTCTTTCTGCTGCCAGCCACGAGGTCGCAGGTTCACTCAGAAGCATGCACAAGCAATGTCTGGCCCTCTATGTCCTCAAAGACGCCAGCCATTGAAAGCCCTCTGGAGCACAATTCTCCTTGAAGCTGATGCTATAGCCACTGGTTTAGAGGAAGACGGTGATGAGGAAATGGAGGCAGAGGCAGCCAACTATTTTCTGTGCAAAGACAGGCGATGAAGAAGAACAAGAGATTGAACACGAACAGCGGCATCAAGCCAAGATGTTTTCTGGGCAACAGAGCCCCGAGGATGCTTGAAACGGAGACCGGGTTCACGGAACTGCTCCTACAGACATCAGGGTGGCCATTTCATCGTGGCTCAAACAATGTTGAAAAGATTCTGTCTGCAATCTTTGTCTTAGGCCCCCCCAAAGCCACCAAGGATGAAGACAATGGAGCACCTTGGTCACAGCACCACAATAATGTAAGCACCTGAGGTTCTGACCCACCTTCATGCACAAAGGAAAGGGATAATCTTTTAAGAACAGGGTGACTTTCCATCTAGGAGCACAAAGACTACTTACTGTATGGCACCCTTGACTCCCTGGAGACGTGCTGAATCAGGCTCAAATATCCCAAGAGAATGTAGAATCGTTAGAATCGCTAACAGCGGTGGTCAAAAAAGTGACTCCCGCCTCTCCTGCCCTCTTCCTGGGCATTTCAAAGGAATCTGCTTCGGACTGCCCTACAACAACCAGCTGTGTCCAAGCAAGGCACTGTGTTCACTTTAAAGCATGAGCTGCTGTCTGCAAAATCAGAAAGGAGGGGTTCTCTTCCCTACAGTCAGAGGAGTATGCAGGTGAGCATCTGAAAGGCCAGCAGAATCGCTAATAGGTGGTTAACTAAGAGAGACGGCAGAGAGGACTGCATTCAGCACAAAGTAATAATGCTCAAGGAAGGGCGAATGCAGTAAATGGTCTCAGAGGCTTAGCCGGACTTTATCAGCAAAATGAGGAACAAGGCTTCCAGAGCCCCACCTGCTCAATAGTTCAGCCCCAAAGTCAGGGCCACCAAGTACAACTGTGTAGGTTGTGCCCTGCACCAAGGGTTCCCTGCAGAAAAGGGGAAATTGACAGCTGACATCCAGCATAGGTTCCACTCACCAAGCTTGCAGGTGTACCTGCCTGGAAGAAGAGATGCCTTTTTCTTTGCACAAAGATGCTTTCTACTTCCCAAGCTATGTTCCCAAGGGGCTGCCCTGACAAAAGGTGCTGGGAGGGGAGGGCAGAGGAGAGTTGAAGAGAATGGTGTCTTTCTGAGTCTCGCCGAGCTCTTGTGTGCTCACAGCAACCCTGGCCAGATTCTTTCTGCTTGGTAATGATGTGTTTACTCTCCATGACAGGCTGAAAGAATCTTGTACCACAATCAGATCCTGATTATGAAATTCAGAAATGATAGTGACGGCAGGAATGATAACCTCCCTAAGTCATCTTTTTTGATTTGTTTGTTTGTGTGAGCTCTGAATGCTTCCTTTTTTTTAAGTTCCTTCCCATACAGAATTGAATTCATACTTCAGAGGAACATGCGGATCAAATGAACTAGAGGTTATGATCCTTTCCCCTTAATAATTGAGAAGCTAAGACTCAGAAAGCCACGACTTCTATCTCAGTTTTTCTGGTTTCAAATCCTCTCCTCTTTGCAAAATACAAACCAAAAATATCTTCACACTTTAAAAAAGCTTTTAGATATTGAGTTGGACAGCCAGCACCTATTTGCCTGTCTCCTGGGTAACCATGGAGTGAATTTTCTCTGGGAATCCACTGCCATCTCAGTCTACATTTTTCAGTCCAGTGGGATCTAAGCAATGAAGGGCTGGCCACTGAGAGCCCTGGCACAGTGATTGACTCAGGAGTGGGTGTGTGGTACCACCAGAGCCAAGGAGGGGCAAGGAGATGTTAATAGTATATGAGATGAGGGAGAGGCTGGCCACATTCTTTCCCGAGGCTCCAGCCTGGGAATCAGTGGGTCTGGAGTGATTGGCTGCCATATTGCCCCACGTGGAACCTCGGAAGAAAGCCAATATGGATAATTAGAAAGTCCAGAAATGGCTAGCACTAGGTCTCAGTAGTAGCATTTGAGCCCCACGATGGAATCACGCTCAATTATTTTTACCTATTAGATTCAAGATATTCATTTTATTATCTAGGCGCTTTGAGTTATATCATCTGTGACTTGCACCTCAAAGAGCTTGGCAGCTTCTGGAAGTTTCTCCTTCTTATATCTCCTCAGCTACATCCAGATGGAAGTAATGACATTGAAGACCAGCTTAACGTTCAAAAATGTCTTCTGCTCCATTCAATGGCGAATCACCAATTCTATCCAGCAGTTTAGAACCATGAGCTAAATTCCTCTTGCCTGGACGACCAGTCAAAGAGCCCGATCCTGCTGAGAACAGTGTGGTATAAGGGGAAGTGCCTTTCACTTAGTAGGTGTTGAGATACTCTCTACAAAATGCCTTTACAGCTCCATTAGTAGATCATTGATGGTGAAAAGATGGCTTCTACTCGTCACCAAGGTTACATGCACTCTTGTCCCTGTCCACTAAGAAAAGAAAAAAAGGCTTTTTCCCCAAACATGGGATATAAGTCCTTCCCTTCAGTTTAATTTGGGCCACATTAGGTCATATGCCCACCACCGCATCAATAACAACTGCCATCCATGGACTCGCTCGGGCTAATCAGGAGCTAGCCGAGAGTCCCAAACCCCAAACCATACCATCCACTGCCATCAAGTGGATTCTACCAGCTCATAGTGACCCAATGGGATGGAGCAGAACTGCCTCGTAAGGTTTCCAAGGGTGTAAATACGGGAGCAGGACGTCTCATCCTTTTTCCCATAGAGGGGTTGGTGGGTTCTAACTGCCAACTGAGGTATCCTGCCTGCCTCTGTCTATCACTTACCTGATGATCCTCACAGATATGTAAGTTCTCCCTCTGCCAGCCTTACCACCACTACCACATACTCTCCTTTGGTTAATGCATCAGGGAGTTCATTTTTGACTCAGAGAGTCCCTATAGGACAGAGAGGAGCTGCTCCGTAGTATGTGCCAGTCCACAGGGCATGCTATCAGCAGGGACCAGGCCCTGGAAAAGAACACCATTCTCGATAAAGTAGAAGGCGGGCAGAAAAGAGCAAGAGCCTCGATGAAACGGATGGACACAGTGACTGCAACAATGAGCTCAAACACGACAATTGTGATCAGGGAGCGGTTCACACCGTTGTGCCTATGGTCACCCTGAGTTGGCACTATGTCCAAGGTACCTGACAATAACACCAAGAACAATCTTTCTCAGAACAGATGGTCAGAGCTTTCTTCCACAGAGTTACCAAGTGAGTTCAAATTGCCAATTTTTTTTTTTTTTTTTTTTTTTGGATAGCAGCTGAGTGCTTTATGATGCACCGCCGGGAATCCTTAATCTCCTTGAGACTTCACAACAATCTCATGAAACAGCCCAAGTTAAAGCTATTGTTCTCCTTGCTTACAATAAATTCATACACACAAGAGTTTCCCCAACCTATTTACTACAAAGTCACATTCTGGGACACAGAGGAAGTCAGTTCTAGACAAGATAACCTGTTTCAACAAAGGTTGGTTTTACGTTTTGTTGTTGATGTTGCTTTCTCAACCTGATCCTAAAACAGTCACAACCTGGTACATTATAAACACCTAGAAATTTCTTTGCTCTGGATATCAAGCTACACCCCAGAAAAATTCAGATTTTCTGGGAATGTACGCCAAGCAGATTTTTTTGAACTACTTTTTTGAAAGCTCCAGATGATTCTAATATGCCACCAATACTGAGAACTATGACCCTGGGAGTGTCAAACAACAAGACAGAGCCTCTTTAAAAAGGGACACAACAGGTGAACGGAAAAACAAAATGAAGTACATGCATACATCCCATGGAATACTATTCAGCCAGTCTTCAGTATGAACAGAGCTTGAAGGCAAGGCAAGCTTGAAGACCAACGTTTATTAGTGGTTATCAGGGGTTGGAGGGGAAGTGGGGGGATAACAGTGATAGGCATATCACATTATTATAATGGCTGTCAACAAGTTGTATATGTGTAAAAAATTGAATTGGCTAAAGTGTGAGAGAAGCTTCTTGCTTGCCATCCAATTGCTCCAACTCATACTCACCCCATGTACAAGAGAATGGAACTCTGCCAGAAACCACCTCATTATCATTGTTGTTATGGTTGACTCCATTGTTGCAGCCACTGTGTCCATGGATTTACCAAGGATCATGTCCTTCTCCAGGAACTGTTCTTTCCTGATAAAACGTCCAGAGTAGGTGAGACAAAGTCTTGACATCCTGACTTCTAAGGAGCTTTCTGATTGTACTTCTTCCAGCATAAATCTGTTTGTTCTTTTGGCCAAGTTCAATATTCTTTGCCGAAACTTCAAGAAATGTGGTTCCTTGGTTGGAGGTGTGGGGCCATAATTTCATGGGGCATTTGAGTGATCAATGAGCCTAATTGATCTGTTTTACCTCCTCATTTGTTCCATAGTACTGGAATTCTGAAAAGCTTGTAGGCAGCCATCTAAGACACAATGATTGGTCTCCATTCACCTGAAATGACAGAGAAAGAAGAAGAATCAAAAGTAAGAGGGAGAAACTGAGTGTGTGCCTAACTCTCTCCAGGAACAACTGCCTCCTCTGCCATAAAGAACTGAGTATTGCTGAGCGACCATGACTGAGCACTTTGATTAGGATTTCCTTGAAGAATGCTGATCAAAAGGAAGAAACTGAAGAACAGATGGTAAAAGTCTCATGGACTCTATAGTCCTCTGGACCCATGAAAGGTGCATGAAACCCTGAAACTATTGTGTTAATCTTTAAATCTTAAACCAAAATTTATTCCTTAAGTTGCCTTAAAAACAAACAATATTTTAGCTTTCATAGTAAAAAGGTCAGCCTTGAGTATTGGGCTCTTTTAAGAATTATCTATATGGGATTGAATTGACAACTCAAAAGATTAAATAGGTTCTTTAAAGCAGTAATGACTTTATGTGAATAAAAGAGGGACAACTTAGAAAAGGATAAAATTGGTTGTACAACTTTAAGAATGCAATTAATATCAATCAATTATACATATAGAAATTGTTGGTTTGGTACATGTTTTGCTACATATTGCCTCAACAACTACAAACCAAATAAAATTTACAGAAAATGAGATTTATTATAATGACAGCTAGGGAACAATTTGTAAAATTAAAATTTTCTCCATATTACACAAAAGGAAAGGAGCTTTTATATGGGGAAGTTTAGGTAAAAAATGACCATTAATTATACATCAGAAATTGTGTCATATAACAGTCAATCTGTAGACATTCTGTTTTAGAACTAACCTGTGCAAGCATTTTTGGGTGAAAAAAGCTTTTATTTATCTTTCCAGCATAGGGACAACTTGTGTAAATACATTCCTTCTGAAAGCAGCTATAGTTCCACCTCTCCTCTTCCCTCATTCTCCTTCAGTCAGTGCAGACAATCCATTACTATGAATTTAACTAAAATGTCTTGTTTTTCTTACTATAGTAAAGTCTCTTACTCTAATAATGGAGTTTGGTCTGCACCGTGGACAGAAGTCTCCAATGCCCAGCATCTAGATTTT
Organism: Nesogale talazaci; assembly: GCA_004026705.1. Classification (NCBI taxonomy): domain Eukaryota; kingdom Metazoa; phylum Chordata; class Mammalia; order Afrosoricida; family Tenrecidae; genus Nesogale; species Nesogale talazaci. The sequence goes on along the minus strand of PVJH01038485.1, from coordinate 5,433 downwards.
GAGTTCTCGACTTTTCTTCTCACCCGCCCTCCCTTTCAATCAAGAAGTTCTCCTGAAATTTACAGATATCATTATGCTTTCTTCTGTACTTACTTTTCTTATGTCTTTTACATAACTTCCTATTTTGAAGGAGGGGGTTTATTTGGGGGCGGGGTGGGCATCACTGCTCTCTGGTGAGAGTAGGAGGGCCAGACTTGCTCCTGGAGAGCTGCTGCTGGATTTGAACCGCTAAGCCAGTGGATCACACTCAACCACTACACCACCGAGGCTCAGCCAGAAGAAAGGCTTTTGAAGGCCCCACCTTCTAGCCAAGCACCATTTATTTCATCTTCATCATGCCATAGCATGGGGCTCTGCTTCTGTGATATTTTTAAGAAAGGGAGTGTAACAGCAGGGCCAAATTAGTAGTGATATTTGGTAAAAAGAGTCTCTAGCCAAGATGAAAACTGAACTGTTTTCTAAGGAATAATGATTTCTTTAAAGAGACCAAGAGTGTTGCCTGGTGAGTTACAAGCATTCACCATGCATTTTATGAAACATTTACTTAATTCCGTGACAATCATTATAGTAATTGAAAGATTCAATTTAGTCTGTTAAATGAAGTGCAGCCAAGAATCGACACTTTGAGGATGATTGTGTGCGAGGCTTTAGTTCAAAATAGAGATTGCTAAAGGATTTGAATTTTCATGTTAAAATAGTGAATGAAGGTGCCAGATGTAACATTCAACTAAATTATTGACATTTGCTATTAATCGGGCCAGTTTAACAAATGTATTTTCTCTCGAAGAAATAGAAGAATTTTTTTTTAATAAATCATTTTATTAGTGGCTCCTAGGCCACTTTTCGCGATCCATACGTGCATCCATTGTGCCAAGCACATTCTTTCCCCTGCTGCCATCAGCATTCTCGAAACGTTTGCTTTCTACTTGAGCCCTTGATAGCAGCTCATTTTCCACTCCGTCCCTGCTCCCCCTCCTTCATGAGCCCTTGATAAGTTATAAATCATTATTATGTTGTCATATATTATACTGCCCGCCATCTCCCTAGAAGAGATTATTATGAACACATTAAGAACAAGAAGTCCACAATAATGAACCATAGATAATAGCATAAAAATCACTGTCATTATAAACCAGAATCCAAATCTTCCAGCAAGCTGTATGTAGTCTTGTTTTGTGATCGGGGTGCAGCTATTCACTTGAGATGTTGTCTGTTCCTGGTGACTAGGGTGTTTGTAGATGTTTTCTTATTTCTGCTATTTGACTAAGGTGTAGCATATGAGGGGGGGGACCCAAAAATAACCAGAACTGTACTGGGAGCTGTGGAGCTTGCAGAGGATACATTTTTCCCATGAGGTGAGCATCTAGCGACTTGCTCAGAGTTAACTAATGCACCAGTGGCGTCGCCTGGGAAGGTTCTCTCTGGTCACAGTGAATTTTTTCATAAAAACAGTTTCACTCAAACCTCATTTGGGGGGGTTGGTCGATTTAAGCATGCAACTGTGCAGATGTGTTTTCTGCTAGGGAAAAATGCCACAAACATTGCCATTTTGTAAAAAGAATTTTAATACATAGCTTTGAAAAAATTCTGGTTTTTGCAGGGTGGTACCCGCCCACATGGGAACTTATATAAAAGTGGTAACTAACAGAAAAACAGCATAATCTGCAATACATGAATATTTCTTTAAAGACATAGAAGTATCAACATGAAAGCTTAAACTATATCCCTATTTTTGTAAAATAGAAGACAATACTTTTACAAATATTGTAAATGTATTATCTCTTATTTTTGTGGCTATTGTTCTGATGCTAGCAATCAGCTCACACATGATCACGTTGAGTGTAATTGCACAAGTACTTTGAGACTACTGCTACAAGATTAATCTTATCAGTTTTTAATTTCACATTTAGGCATTTCTTTCATTTTCTGAGACAGAATCTATGCCCTGATTTTCATATACCATTAAATATTTTTATTTTAAATTGTCCTTAGATTAGTAATCCACTCTTCTGCCTTTGGATCATGATGTGGCTATTTTCAGGACTCTTTATTTATTCTAACTCTGTTCTTTAACTCTGTAGCTGTATATATATATTTTTTTTTTTTCACTTGCAAAGACCTACTTCTTCCTACAAAGACTTTCTTCCTGGTGCAACTAACTACTTGGCTCTTTTGGAAATTTCAAACCTTACATTTATCTTTCTGTTTCTCTCTCGTTTACTTCCCTTCAAACTTTCCTTCCACAACTCCCTATCCTCCCAAGCTTTGCTTTTCTTATCTTTCGAATTCTTGCCTAACCCAACCCAATATGAAAGACTAAAGTTCTTTCCTTTTCCCTGTTCCTTGCTTTTTAGACCTAATGCTAAAACTTTGTGTGTAACTCTTTAAATATAAAATATTCACCTCTTTAAATACAGAGTATTTAACTCTCTAAATACAAAGAATTAAAAATATAAAGTACTAGGTAGTTTTAGTGAACAACAAAGTGGAATTTACTGACAAATGACAATCATAAATTGTTTGTGGTTAGTTTAGAATAATAATTCTTAAAAGTTAGAGACTTGATGGGAATTAATTACAAAACAAATACAAAACTAAATAAAGTCCATTAAAAGGAAACTTTAGATTTAAAAAGAGAGAGACAAGCCAAAAACTGTGGCTACAACATAATAGATCTCTTTTGTTAATAAAAATGCCACAATATGAAGCTAAAGTTTCTAGGCATATCCTCCAATCAAGTATGCTTCTGAAAGCACTGTTTCATTTCTCTAACCCTTCTCCAAAAGATCCCTCTTGGCATAGTGAATTACACGCTGGAACACTAACTACAAGGTTGGGAGTTCTAACCTAATATCCACTCCAGGAAAGAAATGTGAGGTTTTCTGCTCCCTTAAAGATGTACACCCTTGGAAACCCACAGGGGCAGTTCTACTCTGTCTAATAGGGCATTATAAGTCAGCATCAACTCGCTGGCAGTTAATAACCTTTCCCTGAAGAATTCTATTTACACCACAATAAAATAGAAGTTTGAGCATCTTCAAGGAACTCAAATCATACTCCTTTGGAACATTTTTTGAGTTTGGGGCACACAAAAAAATGAAGAAGGGAGGACAAGGACTGTAGTAGGGAATAGGGTTTGGTTTCCCAACAAAATTCTCCTAAGCCAGTGCCTTCTACCCTTGAACAGTGAGCAAACACCTTGTCAAAATGGGGGTAAAAATTCCTTGGCACAATCTTCCTGAATTTTTGATAATTGATGCATTTTTCAATTTTCTTAAAACATCTTTATAATAATCTCCATGATTGTCTTGTGTTCTGATCTTCAAGAAAGCTTATCCAGATGACCATTTTGGAACCCCAATAAGCCATAATCTTATAAGCCAAACTTTCTGCCTTTAATTTTACTGACCAACAGGTTGCTGAGGAGAGCCACTATTTTAATTGGACCTTTTGTGTGTGTGAAAGCACCCTAACAAGACTGAGACAAATAAATATATTAATAAGAGAAATTATCTGCAGCCATACACTGATTGCAAAAACAGGCTTGAACATGTTTTGTTTGTAATAAACCTGTGCATGTCTGAACTGGAGCCCTATTGGCAATATTTTTTACTTACCCTTATATAATGATAAATCTTATTTTTAAAGAGCTGCAGATATAACATACTATAATTTTGAGACATAATAAAGGTTAGCATAGACTCAAAGACAGAATTTTTGTGTCTTAAACATATTGCATAGAATTATAATTAAGCAACCTTTGTTTAAGATTTTAATAGATTTCATGGCTTTTAAAATTCAGGAATTTATTCTTGCCTTTGAAGTGCATTGCACAAAGAAAAAATAATTCTTTAGTTTAGTAACAAAAAATTTTTGGTATGTTAAAAATGGGAAGTCTTTGCTAATTGACACTAAAGCATTTTTAGAAAATTCTTACAAATTGGCTGATTAAATATTAAGTTGTAGTAAGTAAAAACTTGGTAATAAGTACATTTTCTAGTTAATCTGCTAAATGGTTTATATTTGTTAACTCATAGCAAAACTTTTTAAAGAGCAAAATTGAATGCATTCACTACTATATCTTAATATTGGACTATTTTCCTTTGGTGACATATAAAGGAAAGGTTTGTAAACTTTAATTATAATGAGTATGAATTTAATTATCAGTTAGTTACTCAAAACCTTGGAAGTTAATTTAAGACTACATAGTACAAAACTGGTTATTGTTGAGGTAAAGTTTGTTTAGTCTATATTTTTATTCAAATCTTTATCATTTCTTATATTTTCGTTTTTTGGGGTGGAGGGCATCACTGCCCTCTGGTGGTCGTGGGAGCTACCCAGCACTGCTCCTGAGATCCACTGCTGGATTTGAACCACCAAGCCTGGGGGCCACAGTCCCACACTCAACCACTTATGCCACCGGGACTAAGCCCATTTCTTATATTTTCTCCATTTGCAACCGATGCTGCATTTTCTTATGTTCTAGTGTCTTCTGTTTGAGCTCCCTCATGATGGTATGAATGCTTTCCTAAATTGGATTCATGAAAATTAGAGTCATCAATAAACAAACTTTGAGAATCTCTTTATCCACAGTAAGGGCAAGAGTAATTTGAGAAAAAACTTGTTTAGCTTTCTTGTCTTCAAGGTTGTTTCCTTGTTTCCTGAATTTCTGTGAGGAGTGATAGGTTGTTTAATCAAATACAAATAGTTAGGCTTAGAGTCATTTGCAATTTCTGGCAGAAAAGTGGCAGGATTTAAACAAGCCACAGAATCTCACTCTGTAAACTTAAGTCCCTCAGCTGCTAAGGGTTACAGAAAGGTTCTCTTATTCCCCATGGAAACTGATGGGAAGCGGGACATATTAACAAATCATGTGTACGCTGCAAACATATGGATCCATTGTTAAACTACCAGGGTGCAAATTAGCAGAGAGTATTGGAGAAAAGTGAGCAGGCAATTCAGTGGACCTTTGAGACACGATCGCCCAAGTCTGTTGTTGGCGTCCTCAAGTGGCAATAAGTAAATATTGGCTCTCAGGGTGGACAGTTATACTAAAAAAAAGGGATAGCAATTAATAAAAGTAAAGTACATAGTCTCTAACAAGACAGTAGAGAGTCATAACTGAAGCTTTGGGATTCCTGGAACTCTAGAGACAACAATATGATTGATCAAAAGTCTAGGAACAAGAAACATTTCTTAAGAGGAAATAATTTTTTTTAAAAAATTTAATCAGCGGAGAGCGGCGAGCAGCGAGCGAGTGAGCGAGCGAGGCGAGACGAGCCGCAGCGACATGGGGGACCGGGAGCAGCTGCTGCAGCGGGCCCGGCTGGCCGAGCAGGCGGAGCGCTACGATGACATGGCGTCGGCCATGAAGGCGGTGACTGAGCTCAACGAACCTCTCTCCAACGAAGATCGCAACCTCCTCTCGGTGGC
>PVJH01038484.1:0-17116 GCA_004026705.1 Nesogale talazaci | reverse complement strand
ATTTTATTAACATTATAAATTGTATCCTTATAATGCTGAAGACAGAGACTGTACCATTCAGTTGCCTAATGGGACAAGTTTTTGGTCTTATTGTGGTCTTTAACACTTTTGTTCTAAACATTTCCCTCAACATTTTATTAGGAAAAATGTTGACCATCCAGAAAAGTTGACATAATTGCAAAGAGAACACTTGTGTGCACGCTGCTTGGATTCACAGGTAGTGTGTTAGTCTGGGTAGACTAGAGAAACAAATCCATATACGCTCTTATGTGTGTAAGGAAGAGTTTTATATACAAGAGCAACAAGAAAACAGCCCAGCCCAGTCCATTCCGAGGTCATAAGTCCGATATTGGCCCGTATGTCCGATACCAATCTGTAAAGTCTTTAGACTCACAAAACACATACAATGATGTCAAATGCAGAACAATCACAGATCACAGGCCAGTGGGTAGAGAAAGTCTTTGGATCCAGTGGCTTGTAAGCATCTCGGCGCTGGCAGGGGTCTCTCTGTGGTTTCTCCTGCTTCAGAGGTCTGCTAGCATCAGGGTAGGTCCATGCGGCTTCTCCTCAGGGATGTCTCGCAGGAAGTCAGCCTTCTCATTTGAGTGTCTCCTGCTTCCAAAAAGGAAGTACCAGAATGCTCAGAAGAGAAGGCCACGCCCACACAGATCTCATTGGCTATCTCCAGATTGCCTTGACAGGCTAGACTCCACCCCTGCACTCTTTATCCTCAAATGGACACCAGATTAGATGACTGCCACAGGCAGCATTGTAGAATCAGTTCATATTTTGCTTAATTACATATCTTTTGGAATTGTGTGTGTGTGTGTGTGTGTGTGAGAGAGAGAGAGAGAGAATGAATGAGAATGTCACTTGCTTTAATTTGATGCCTAGATGGGTTGATCTTCCCGGGCAGCAGCTACGTGTGTGTGTTCCAGGGTGTAATGGAAGGTGCCCTGGTGGTGGATGGGGTTCTGTGCTGAGTAGCAGTTCAGGACCACCAGCGCCTCTAAGGGAGAAAGACGAGGCCTTGCACGTCCACAGAATCACAGTCTGGTAAACCCACAGGGCCAGTTGTCCTTGGTGTTACAGGATCTCAGCAAGTTGGAATCAAGTTGATGGGAGCAAGTTTTGGATTTTGTTTTGTATTGTGGAGGTTTTAATGGTTCTCTGATGTCTTATGAAAGGAACTTTCTTATAGTCTCTGTTCGCATTGGTTAAGAGCTCAATCATTTATAGTCAAAGCATTCCAACTAGCTTATGTTGTAAAAACTGAAGAGAGGCAGAGCTGAGCCCCCGTGGCATAGTGGTTGTGCGCGGGACTACGGCCCACTGGGTTGGAGGTTCAAATCCAGCAGCAAGGCTGGGCCTACCACTCCCACCATCAGAGGGCAGTGATGCGCCCCCCCCCCCAAAAAAAAAGAAATATCAAAAACTGAAGAAAGGCAAAGGAAATTAGTAGTAAAAAGGCCAAAATACTACCAACCTGTTTGCCTCACTGATAGAAATCTATAACATGAATGGTTATTGTTTATTGGGTGGTTAGCTGTGTTCTAGATTCTATGCTGTTAATTCGTTTTAATTCTTAGAGCTACTCTGTTAGCTGTGGATGAAGAAATGGAGGCTTAGTGAAATAAAATAGTTTACTTCAGGTTTCACATCTGATAAATGGCAGAGGTGATTGTCAAACCAAAGTTTTTCAGACTCAGAAACTACTTTGAAACAGAAGTCTGTACTATTGAACTTTTCTTTTACTCAGAATTTTTATTTTACATTCATAATGGCATCAAAAATGCCCAAGTAGTTGGGCCACACCTAACTTGAACCTGGTATAGTAGCATTGCTGTGGAAAAGAAGATACAGTATCGATACTTTTATGACCACGAAGAACCCTTAATCCTTAACTTTTGAAATCAGACAGCCCGAGGTTTTTACAAACTTCAGTTCATTGTCTGACAAATCCAATGTGTGTTAAATTAGGGCGTATGTAGCATTCCTTCTATCCTTGAGCCAGATAAGGATTAGCAAGGATGTTTAAAACATGACACTGAGAGTTCTTTCCTATGTCCGTTTCACTTGTTGAAACCGTTCTTAAGAATACTTTTGCTTGGTAGCTTGTGTAAAGCTGGGCCTTCATTCATAGTGTGGAAAGTCAGTTTAAAGGCACCTTCACCAGGGCTCCCTGGCTGTTTTCAGCCTTAAACCAAACCGAACCAAACCAAACCCACTCGCTGCCATCCAGTCGATTCCAGCGCAGCGAGACCGTGCAGGGCAGAGCAGAACTGCCCCACCCCCACCCCCACCCCGGGGTTGCTGAGACAAACTCTTGTTCTTTACAGGAGCCGGCAGTCTCCTCCTCTCCTCACTTGGGTTTCTCCGACTCTGTCTGGGCATGTTTCTGTGAGTGATTCTAAGTTCAGTGAGTATTCTGACTTGAAGACTGAGTTCGAGATTGCATTGAACGCTATAATTCTTAACCTTTCAAAGGTAATGGACTCTCCTTTGAAGCTCATGCAAGCTTTGGCCACTCTCTCTAAAAGGAAAACCATGTATCTATTGTTGTTAGTGCCATCTCATCAGTTCCGACCCATGGTGATCTTAGGCACAGCAACTCGAAACACTGCCCGGTCCTGTGCCGGCCGAACAATTGTCCGTTTGCGTGAGCCGGGGTGTCAGTCCTTCTTGTTGAGGGCCTTCCTCTGTTCGCTGCCCTTCTACTGCTCTTTAAGTTTCTGACAGCATGCACAAAGTACGTAAGTTGAATTCTTGCCATCTTTGCCTCTGAGGAGCACTCTGCCCCTTCTTCTTTTTGGGATGCATACATACAAGCATGTAATTTTACTTACCAATTCTGAGATTCACAGACCCCTCAGGACATTGTTCAAGTACCCCAGGCTAAGATTAATTCTCCATGCAATGGCAAGCCATTAGGGAGCATCAGTTCGTAAACGTTTTCCACAGTGCTCATCTGCTAAAATTGTCCTAACATAGAAATCTCCAGTACTCAATATGTTTTAGTCTGTTTCTAAAGTGTTGGTTTACCCCAGCTTATTAAACAGCAGCAAAAACCCATAGGTACTTGTAAACTAAGGTCCTGGAGATAGATGATTTCTGACCTGTATTTCTTCAGTTTCATTTATTCTGCCATCCAACAAGTCAAATCAAAGGAGCGAAAGAAGTTAATCACATAGTTTAGTGAGTAGCATCTGGAGCCTTTCAAGCCTGTCACCACCATCTAAAAGATGCAACAGATGGCCTCTGCTGATGGTGCAGGACACCCATGGATCAAAGGATCACACATTAAACCAGAGCCTTTTCAAACCCGAGACCAGGCAGCCGAGATGGTACCTGGCCACTGGTTTAGATGGCTCTGACCAGAGACCAGATCGAAGTTTCTGAATAGAACGGAGGAAAAATCGGCACAAAACTAAAATTTCTGAAAAGGCCAGACTTAAACTGTTAGCCAAAGAAAAGTCTCATCCGTTGAGCAATGTGCTTCCGCAAGCAATGAACTAAGTGGTCAATATTTACATACACGCACAAAAAGGTGAGAACAAAGGAAGGGAAGGGAAGCGACAACAGTGTGAATCGTGGGAATGCTGATCCAGGGTAAACGCTGTAACCAATGGCGTGGAACAATCTGTAGGAAAACTCTTAAAGGGGAACTGATTTGCTGTGTAGATGCCTTCAAATCAATTATTATTTTAATGATAGTCATTTCCCCAGCTCTTAACTATAGATTTCCATTGCTGTGTAACTGCTGTCTCTTTATGACCCACATGTGCAAAGTATTCTCTTTAGGCCCTTTTGATAGGAGTGTTCAGGCATTGTTTTGGACAAGTTTCATGTTTGTTTGCATTTTCACAGCAACTGCTTAGGATGTTGTTAGTATCCCCATTTTGCATGTAAGCAAAACCAGGAAAGATTAACTCACTTGATCAAAACCAATAGGCAGAGCCAGGATTTGAACCCAGAGAGATGTGAGTTCATCTCACGTGGATGGACCCATCCTGCTGTCAGAGCCACTTGTTGGCCATGGTTCACTAGCCCCACTTCTTCCAAAATGTAGAAGGCCAGGTTTCCATCAGTGAAAAGGACCTCGTTCTTCCCAGCAGCTAGTCCATCTAAGACTGCTGAATAGTTTGTGTATAGATTAGACTTTGGACTGTGAAATGTCAGACATGCTGAATTTACTGTCTTGTTTGTTAAGCCCAGAACAAGGAAGAAGGCTAGCAGGGTGAGGTCGCCTGCCTGCTCTGTTTATGTAAGTGAATGTTTCAGATACCAGACTCGGACAGAGCCCATTCTAATGACTGAAAAGTTTATGGAAGGCTTGTAACTAAACTTAGCCCCATTTTCCAGGAAGGAACAGGAGTGAAAAAGAGTGTGAAGGCTTTAAATACGACACCGACTAGCGGCCAGGTGTGTCTTTCCTAAGGCTTTGCGGACAGCCGTGGGAGGGCTGTCAGAGAGCGGCTTGTGCTGAGCCAGCAGGCCGGGCCAGCGGTCTGCGCAGGGAGTTGAGTTTGCTGAAGAAGCTTTGTGAGACTCAGCGTCTTTCTTGACAAAAAAATGACTGTTCTTTTCAAGCTCTGCTTTTCCTCCTTTCAGACTTCAGTACGGTGAAACAGGAAGAAGAGCGAGTAGGTTAGACGACTCTTTGACACCCTAGACAGAGAGAGGGGCTTTGAAAAGTTCATGGAAAGATGGAATCGGACGATCATGGGACTTCTTGCTATTTTTGAAACTCTTTCCTCCATTTTCTATGTCAAGCTCCTTCCGCAGCTCTTCAGACCAGGAAACCGGTAGCCTCCTCTGAGACAAGATGAAGTGGCTGGGAGAGAAAAGGAAGTTGGGTCAGTTGGTGAGATTTCTGAGAGAGAGAGAGAGAGTCTCTTTGCCACGTAAAAGCCTCACTGGGTGGGACACTGGCTGATCGATGTCCTTTCCCTCTCAAGGCAGTGAAACGAGGCCCAGGAAAGCCGAGTCGATGATTTTGGGGCTGTAAGAAGAAAGGGGTTATAACTATGAAGGCCTGACCTCGAGTCACGGCTGTCAGCCTTATCCCGGACAAATGAAGATGTGCGCTTGGTGAACAATTTCTGTCAAGGGGGTTGGAAGCGGCCAGAGAGGATGGTTCAAATGGCAGGATGGTCGCGGCCCCTTTGAGTGCATTGTGTACGTGCATGCCTAGGAAGAGGCAGTTGGGCTGTGTGTTTGAAACAACAGTGTCTTCCCCCCGGGCTCCCCCCTGTGTTTCCCTTGAGCTTTCCTGAACTCTCTGTGGGATCCCAGCCTCAGAGGAAGGGTAGCTCCTCTCCCCTGTTTCCATTCTTCCCCACCATAAAGTCACAAACCTGCTTTTCTCACCAGGCTCTGTGAAAACATAACTTTCCTGGAACCAAAAAAAAATCTTCTGATTTTTCTTTTTTTTTTAAATGATCCATGTCAAGTGGAACTGGAGTGGGGGCAGGCGGGTGGAGCGATAAGGTGTTTGGACCCTTCTGGTTTATGGGATTGTCTTTTTCCCTTTTTCCCCTTAGGAACGGCGTGAATGTTGAGGGGGCGACACACAAGCAGGTGGTGGACCTGATCCGAGCAGGCGAGAAGGAGTTGATCTTGACAGTGTTATCCGTACCTCCGCATGAGGCGGATAGCCTAGATCCCAGTGACGACTCGTTGGGACAATCCTTTTATGATTACACAGAAAAGCAAGCAGTGCCCATATCGGTCCCCACATACAAACATGTGGAGCAGAATGGTGAGAAGTTTGTGGTGAGTGTCAGCCCAACTCAGCCCTCCAGCCTCTCTCTAGCTTTTGTTTCCTCCATCTCATCATTTGCGACCTGCATTAGAGCCAAGGGGTGAGAGACTGCGGTTGAGGTCCGTTTCTCAGGAAGATGGGCCCACACGTCAATAAAAGATGCTGATATTGATGTACTGTAGAGGAACTCAAGTAATGAAGAAGAGTCCTCTTTTGCTTAACCTAAGCCCATCGTGTTTTCAGAACAGTTTTACGTTTGCTTCCTGGGCAGTTGCACACAAGGGTGAAGCGGTTTTTGTTTTTGTTTTTGTTTTTTGTCTGCCTATTTGAGTTTGCTTTGCGTTTTTGTTTGTTGCCTATTGCTTTGCTCGTCACAGTCTTTCACTGTTGACCCTGGGGTTGTAGAACAAGCTAAAACAGCAAGATTTATTAACAAAGGCGATGTCTTCCAAGACATCGGGTCATACGGAACGTCATCCACAGAACCTACATGTGCCCTACACCCTTCTCCACATCATGTTTTGTTTTTGTTTTGTTTTGTTTTTTCCCAGTGTCTAGAGGTCTCTGTGTGAATGATTAACTCGTATTTTTCCTCAAGGTGCTCATTATGCTCAGCGCAATTCACACGGGCTGTTTTATGTATTCCCAACCAACTGCCACCGTGGTGGAGGCTATGCAAGAGAGCCCGTGCTGAATTCGGGGCCGTGTGTGCCGGCTCCTTTGCAGCACGCCTCTGTTGCTTCTCAGAGGTCCCATCGCTGCTGATATCCAGCCCCTTTTGCCTACGTTTTCTCTTGGTTGCAGTATGCCCTCTGTGCCTTGGATGATTTAAGAATGTGCTGGCATGAGACATAGTCATTATTCTTTGTAGACAGTGCAGTGTATCCTATTGACTGTTGGCAGTTAAATTCCTTTGTTTAAAGCTGATCTGCTGACTGAAGTTGCAGGTCCTGTGACTGGAATTCGCCCCGTGGCTAGGCATGTGCCACCAGGCAGTAGGACAAATCTTTTTCAGGGTGGAGATGAGAAAAGCAAGGAAGCTAGAAAAATCATCTGCAGGGCAAATCATGTTTGACCGCACCCGTAATTGAGCTGGCGCAGATGTGGTGGTCAGGCGCTGTCGAGTGACCCCGCGTGTAGCCCAAGCAAAGTCCTGCCTGGTCCTGAGCGAGCCTCGGGGATTTCTGTCTTAGAGCTCGTTGCTGTGGCCGTGTGTGAGCTCACCCATCGGGTTGAGGGCCGCTCTCTTTTTCAGTGGGCCCTTACTTTACCAGACATGATGCCCTTCATGTTCCTCTCCGAGGTGCCCATCCAAAGCATGTGAGGCAAACGCTCCCCGTCCTGGCTTCTCAGGAGGATTTTGGCTATACTCAGAAGCTAAGCAAACGCTGTTCTCCTGGCAGCAGCCCATGGCAGAGGCGGTGTCACTCGCTGACTCCATGACTGAACTGCGTTCCTAACACGTGCGAGTTAGCGGTCCGTCGGTCGGTCGGAACCACCGCGGTGTGGCACAGGCTCTCCGGAGTCCTCTGCGTGACATCTCTGCTGGTGAAGGGTCTCAAGGACCGTTTGCGCCACACTTGCCAGTGGAATGCATCATGTGCTCTCTTGACTTCGTGAGCCTGGATGGTGGGTCCACGTAAAATGAAGCTCTTGACAACTTCGATCGGTCGTGTTCACTGACCCAGTTGTGAGTTCTTTTACTTTCCCCTCCTAGTGAGTTACACTCCGTGCTGAGGTCCCTTGTCTCTGATTGGCGTCAGTAAATGCCGCGAGTTGCCTTCGATTTCGGCAGCAAGGCGGTGGGTGGTGTCCGCCTGCTGAAGGCTGTTGGGAGGCTCTGCTCCAGGCCCGCAGCCTGCTCCTCTTCCTACAATCAGGTGACCAGATTGTTTGCTCTGCACACAGATTGAGCAGTTCTTATATCACTAGTCGTTGTCATCTGAGAACCTTGTGCACAAAATTGAGAGTTTTGTACTGTAAATGTGTGCTACTCTTTGAAACATAAAGCATGTGAGAAGTTGAAATAGAGGTCAGGTCCCCAAAGTAAGTAGATTTGAATCCTTTGGGAATTACCTAAGACCTTGGGAACCTCTCCCTACTTGAGAAAGAAAATAAAACTACCGGCTGTCCTTTAATGAGCATAATTTGCCTACATTCACATTAATCTTTTTAAGTGGCTTGGGCCACTGCAGTTCAGAGAGATCACATGTCCAAATCACGAAAGTTCCCCCGTGCCCCGTCGTCAGCCCCCTTCTCGGACCACCATTGTCAACCTACCGGTCTGCTGTCTGTCATCAGGCTTTGTGTTTTTCTAGAATGTTAAATAAATGGATTGTGCGGTAGGTGACCTTTTGTGTCTGGCTTCTTTTTTTTGTTGTTGTTGTTTTTTGTTTTGTTTTTTGGACATCACTGCTCTCCGGTGGTGGGAGTAGGAGGTCCAGCCCCACTGCTGGGATTGAACCTCCGTCCCAGTGGGCCGCAGTCCCGCGCACAACCAATACGCCATGGGGGCTCAGCCCATGTCTGGCTTCTTGTAGTAAAACAAATCCCTTAAAGAGCTGCACTGTAGCATATCTATCAGGAGTGTGATTCTTTTGAATCATGGTGTGTTCCATTATGGATTTATTTGGACAGGTTTTGGTTGGTCTTTTATCCACTCATTTGTTTCCAGGGTTCAACCGTTTATGATTAAAAGCTGTCCTGAGGGCTGAGCCCCGGTGGCGTAGTGGTTGTGCGCGGGACTGCAGCCCACTGGGACGGAGGTGCAATTCCAGCTCCACGGAGCAAAGACTGGGCCTCCTACTCCCACCACCAGAGGGCAGTGACACTCCAAAACAATTAAAGCTGCCCTGAGATAACATTAATGGACAGCTCTTTAGGTGGGCGTGTTTTCCTTTTTTGTTGTTTTTTGGGGGGGCATCACTTGGGCTCAGCCTTGTGTTTTCCTTTTTCTCGAGTACCGTAGTACTTGTATAAAAGCCGACGTTTTTCCAGCACATTTTTAATGCTGTTTTTGTGGTAAAATTAGGTGCCTCGGCTTATAATCAGGTCAGCTTATCTTGAGCATATACGGTACACACCTAAAGGCAGAACCGCAGGGTCATAGGGTAATAGTAAGTTTTCCTCAGAGGAATCTGACCAGCTGCTTTCTGAGTGGCTGTACCTCTGTCGCTTTCTCATTCACAGTGGGCGACAAGCTGCCCGGGCCTTTGGCCTGTTTTTAAAATGGCGTTGTGGGTCTGCTTATTCTGTTGTATTCTTTATAGATATGTATAAGTCCTTCATCCGATAGATGTTCTACAAAAAGTTTCACTCGGTAGGCGGGCTTTTCTTTCTTTTCTCTTTAGCAGTGTCTCTCAAAGAATAGATATTTAAAACGCTGATGAAGCTCATAGCATCAGTTTTCCACTTGTGAATAATGCTTTTTGTTCTGAGGAACCTGTTTAGCCCAAGGACGCACATCTTGTCTAGAAGTTTTATAGTTTTTGCTCATTGCAAAATAAACCCTATCGAGTTATCATTCAGAGAACATAGCAGCCTCTAAAGTGCACAGTGGAAAGGTTCTCATGTGTTCACAGTGGTCCAGCCGTGCCCACAGCCGCCTTTAGAGCGTTGCATCCTCTCCAGAAAGAAGCCTCTTCCCTCTGGTTGTCTTCTTCTCAGGTCTTCGTGAGCCCCAGCCTGAGCTCCAGCCTCGTCACCGTAGAGACTTGCAGTTTGGGACCTTTCACACAGATACAGTCGGATGTAGTCTTTCACAACTAGCTCCTTTCCCTTAGCAGGCTTATGCATGTTTTACTTTGCATCCGCACTTCACCCCTCCCCCTTTTTTTGGTCAAATAATATTCCATTGTATGGGTAGACCTCGTAATAATTTATCCATATTTCACTTCAGGGACCTTTGAGAGGTTTCCACGTTCTCTTCTGCTGCCCTGAACTTTGTTGACAAGTGTTTTCTTGGACAGATGTTTCATTTCTCTTGCTGTGGCCCTGCTGGGTCAGATGGTAACTCTGTGTGACCTTTGGCAGATCCACCTGACTGACGTGGCTGCTCCGTATTCATAGTTGTTAAGTTTAGGCTTGTGATCACTTTTGAGTTAATTTGTATATTGTATGATCTAAGGATCAGGATTCTTTTGTTAGAACATATGACTGTCTGAAGTGTTCTAGTAATATGTATGATGGTGGCACTTGCCAAAAATTCATGGGAAAATGGCATTGCATGATAAAGGAATTTTTCCACAAGTATTTTGAAGCCCTCTCATCTTGAAAAGAATATTCTTATCCCAGTGATGTAGCTTGACATCATTGTTGAAACCCAATTAACCGTATGTGTGTGTGGTTCTATTTTTGGATTCCATATATCAAATAATTTTGGACTCTGCCTTAGATCTTGTGAGTGCTATATTGCCTAGACTGAGTTTTGTAATATTCTTCTGAGGAATATTGATGCTTTTGTTTTATCTGGCATTTAACTGCAAGGTGTGTCACCTTCTATAAATCATATTTCATGTCTCAGGATACAGTTCAAACCTATCAGCCTTTCCTGGCTGCTTCGAGTCTGTTCTATGCAGATATGTTCAGGGATCAGCTTGATATATTAGTGGTATTTAGTAAAGAATTCAGCATTCAGGAATATATTCTCAGGTTTCCAAACCTCAGGAATTCCTCTATTTACCCTGGTGGCAACCATGGTTGGCCAGAATTCTGTCCCAGTTCTCTTCTAGCTAGGATGATAGAGTTTCTATTGTAACTTTTAGTTGTTTGAGCTCTGCCCTCTCTGTTTGAGACTGCCCGCCATTGGGGGCAAAACCTTCCCAGAGCAGGAAAGCGTACCCCAACTTGTGTGGTATTCATAATACTCCGTTAGTTGGGTTTTTGTGTTTTGCTTAAAGTTTGTAGTTATTAGTGGGAGGGTTGGTCTCTAGAGGGCTTTATATGAAGGCAGACTCTCTGACGTTATAAATTTGTTTCTAATGTTTATTGAAGCTCTTTAAAGTTCTTGATTTATTGACCCAATTAACCGATCTTTATATTCAGAGTGAGCTTCTTGTAGACAGTATGTACTTGGGTTTTGCTTTATGACCTGATCTGGAGGATGTAGACCACTTACATTTAATATAATTATGGATTTAAAAAACAAAGTCAAGTCTGCCATTGAATTGACTCAGACTTGTAGCAGTACATAGATATACACCATAAATATGGTTTATAGGCTGGGTTTTTACAGGGACAGAACCTCATCTTTATCCTGGGGAGCGGCTAGTAGGTGTGAAGGACCAGCTTTGTGGTTAGCAGCCCGACCCCTAACCCACAGCGCGTGAGCGCTGCTGCCTTCCTCTGTGTGGTCGACGTCGCCTGTGTGTCTCTTTTCCATTCATAGAGTGGTTGTAAGTCACTCCTTTTATCTCAGTTACTGGCTTGGGTGGGATGGTGGTTCCTGTACTGGGCTGCAAATGGAAGGCTGGCAGCTTGAGCCTGTTCAAAGGTGTTTGAGAAGAAAAGCCTGCTGTTTACTTCTGAACAACAGCCACAAAAAGCCCCAGGAGCGTGTGTCGTAATCGACTCAGGGGCAACTGGCTTTATTGCCTCAGTGGTTGATCTAGGTTTGTAGTCTTTATGTAGTATGTAGGAGGGGGCTTCAGAAATGGTGGGAAAATGGAACTAAAAGGTAATGAAAATATCCCATGAGCTTTTTGAAGCCTCTTCAGATTATATTGTTAGCAGCTGTCAAGGTGGCTTTGACTTAGTATACGAAGTGTCATTGTGATGATTAGCATGTGTGAGTTCATAGTATAAAATGAGTCCATAAAATATTATAAGATGAACAAAAAGCGACCCAAAATCAATGGAGAGAAGGGTATAGGAGGCCTGGTAGGGCTTGATCAAGGGCAGTGTAACTGAGAGGAATTAACGAAACCCAAATGAAGCCTGAGCATGATAGTGGGACAAGAGGAAAGTAAAAGGAAATAGAGGAAAGAACTAGGAGGCAAAGGGCATTTATAGAACTCTAAATGCAGGCATGTATATATACATACGTGTATATATATATATATATATATGTATATTTAGGTTTAGTATTAAAGTAGCAGATGGATATTGGACCTCCACTCAAGTACTCCCTTAATGCAAGAACACTTTGTTCTATTAAACTGGCATTCCATGATGCTCATCTTCCCAACATGATTACTTAAGACAAAGCAGATGCATAAGCAAATGTGGTGAAGAAAGCTAATGGTACCCAGCTATTAAAAGATATTATCTCTGGGGTTTTAAAGGCTTGAAGATAAACAAATAGTCATCAAGTTCAGAAGTAACAAAGCCCACATGAAAGAAGCACACCAGCCTGTTGTGATCATGAGGTGTGGATAGAGTGAGGTACCAGGCATCAAAGAACAAAAATCATATTGTGAGTGAGGAGGAGGGTGGAGTGGAGACCCAAAGCCCATCTGTAGGCAACTGGACATCTCTTCACAGAAGAGTCACAGGGAGGAGACGAGCCAGTTAGGGTGCAATGTAGCAACAACGAAACATAAAATTTTGTTTAATGTCTCCTCTCCCCACTATCATTTTCCTATTTTACCTTACAAATCTGGCTAAACCAGAGGATGTACATTGGTACAGATAAGAGCTGGAAACACAGGGAATCCAGGACAGATAGACTCCTCAGGACCAATATTGAGAGTAGCGATACCAGGAAGAGGAGGTGAAGGGAAAAGTAGGGTAGAAAGGGGGAACCGATCATAAGGATCTACATGTAACCCCCTTCCTGGGGGAAAGACAACAGAAAAGTGGGTGAAGGTAGACACTGATCATTGTAAGATATGAAAAAATAATAATTTATAAATTATCAAGGGTTCATGGGAGAGGGAGGAGGAAAAAATGAGCTGATACCAAAGACTCACATAGAAAGCAAATGTTTTCAGAATGATGATAGCAACAAATGTACAAATGTGCTTGACACAATGGATGGATGTATGAATTGTGATAAGAGTTGTATGTGCCCCCAATAAAATGATTAAAAAAAAAAGATGTCTTGGCACAGAGAAGTGAACAACATACATATATATGTATAGTAAAATACCTTCTATCAGTAGGTTTCATTCCCCCTTTTATGCTATTTGTATACATTTTACCTCTCTCTATGTGGTAAGCTCCATGAAGCACAGTTGGTTTTGCTTTACTTTTTAAAAGGGACAGAAGAGGAAAGAGTTCTTTCCTAGCTACTTAGCTACTTACAATTTCTGGCACACTTCTTTCCTGTAGCCTGGGGTTTGCATCCAGTTTACACCTGGTGTCACACCCTTCCTGCCTCGGCAAATGCTCTTATTATTTCTCTCAGTGCAGGTTTGTTGACAGCGAATTGTTCCCGTGTTTGTTGGTTTGAAAAAGTTTTTATTTCACCTTTATATTTGAAAGATATTTTTATAGGGTCTAGAATTCTGTCTCGCTGGTTTTTGTTTTTCCTTTAAATACATGAAATCTTTTTAAGGCCAAGCTTGTAGCTTATGGAGTTTCTCATGAGAACGCTCTTCATTTTAATTTTTATTCCTGTTTATGTAAAATTTTGACCCCTCTCTGGCTACCTGTGTTATTGTGTGTGGTTCTTGGTACTAATTCTGCTTGGGGTTCTCTGAACTTAATGGATCTATGGCATGATATCTGATTATTTTTGGAAAATTTTCAGCTGTTATATCTTCAAATATTTCTTATGCATCATTCTTTTCTTTTTGAGATTGGAAATCACATGTTTTTAGACTGTTTGATAATGTCCTGTAGCATTGGGAGGAGAAAGATGGGGCTTTTAAAGAGCCACAGTCTCAGAAACTCGCAGGGGCAATTCTCCCCTCCCCTATAGGGTCACCAAGTGTTGACTTGATGGCAGTGAGTTGGTTTGGTTTTATAGCTTTTGGATATTCTATTCTGCTCTTCATTAATTTTTTTTCTTTTTTAGTTCAGTGTAGCGCATCCCCATCTCTGTTGATTCTTCTCTCATTGTGTCCAGCCTGAATCTATAAGGATGCTTTTTATTCCTATCATTTCCATGGATGTTTTCTTACAGTTTTCCTGTCTACTGAAATTTCCACATCCATCTTTTTCACTAGATTCCCGAGCATATTAACCGTAGTTATCTGAAAGTCCTGGTGGTGCCGCTAACCTCAAGATCAGCAGTGTGAAGCCACTAGCGACCTGTGAGAGAAAGACAGATTTTCTAGTCTTGCAAGTCCATGGGACAGTTCTACGCTGCCCTTTAGAGTCTGAGGAAACTGGACATGGTCAAACTTCACCTTCTAATAGGAATTGAGTCAATCTAGACCTCAGTTTCCTAAATTCACTTGCCCTGCTGCCCCATTTTCAGGAAAATAAAAGTGACTCCCTGTCTCCTTGGCAATTAAAAATTTTGATTATATAACTCTAAATCCAGGATAGAGCGTAGGTACCTGTTTTTGCTGTCACCCTGGATCGCTGCAGCACCCTCCAGAGGCCATAGAGAAACCCTGATCCTAGTCAGAGCTGCTAACCTGGGCTAGGGTTGTGTTGGGGCTACCAGTATCTTCGCTGAAATTCTTTGAGCAGTGCGCTGCTGTCCTGTGTTTCGAGTAGAGGCTTGGAGAGTTTTACTCAGTGTTCCCGCTCCGCTCTCTGCTTCCCACTGTCAGCCATCCCTGCGTACCTACACCACAGAGCCGTGCGACACGCCCGCCGCTCGTCCTCCCCTTGGTACGAGGCTCCAGGGAGCTAGATGAACTCTGCCATCCGGCCCATCCTCCGTCTCGGGCTTTCTGCTTATCTCAGTCAAACTGTGCCTCCTTATATTTGGGATTGGGATTGGGCTTGGGAAGCCATTTAGCCCCTCTCCTTAGCAGCCTTAGGAACCTGGGCCCAAGATGCCCACCTGCCTGTCCCCCAAAACTTTAATGTGTATGTCCATCCCCCAAACGCTTACAGCTTTTGCTTAGCAAAGAAGAGGCTGGGGCAGTGAACGCCAAGCCAGGAGCCCTGTTACGAGTTGGGCTTCTAAACACAAGATCAGCAATTTGAAACCCCTCATTTTTAAAATCAGGAACTTCCTCCCCCCCCCCTTTTTTGGAGGGAAAAGAGGCCTTCTACTCCTGGAAAGAGTTACAGCTTTGGGAACCTAAAGGGCGCTTCTCCTCCGTAAGGTCACTGTGAGTCTGAATTGACTTGATGGCGGTGGCTTTGCTGTTGCGGGAAAATGAGAAGAGCATTGTGCCTGCCCTCTAACGATGGTCAGTCCCCTCCCGCAGCCCTGCAACCTCATGGGAGCTGTGGCCATGTTCTGGTTCGGCCCCTAGTCTTTCTCCCGCGCACACTGTGGGCCCTTGGAAGACAAGCAAACGCCAAGGAACTCTGCTCCTGTTTCCGTGAAGAGCATGCTTTTTGCTGAGTTCTCATCTTAAACAGGAGCAACAGCAGTGATGAGTGTGGCTTTTTCTGCTCATTCTTTGTGTCATTACTGAATCTTGTTTTTTTTTTGGGGGGGGGGCATCACTGCCCTCAGGTGGTGGGAGTAGGAGGCCCAGCCTTTGCTCCGTGGAGCTGGAATTGAACCTCCGTCCCAGTGGGCCGCAGTCCCGCACACAACCACTACGCCACCGGGGCTCAGCCCCTGAATCTCTTTCTACTGACTGACTTTTCCCTCTGGCTTATGAGTCAGATTTCCAGCTGTTTTGTATGCCATGTAATTTTTGGTTTGACACTGTGCCTTCTGAATCTTCTGTTACTGAGCACTGTGTTAAGGAGACCCGCTAGTTCAGGGGTTAAAGCACCTGTGTGTCCAGATATAAGGGTGCTGGTTTGAACTCTGTAGGAAAAAGACTTTGCAGGCTGCTTCCATAAGAAGCTGTCACCTTGGAATCCCCATCGGGCAGTTCACCTCTGTCCTGTAGGGTTAGTACAAGTTGGAAACCTCTTAATGGCGGTGAGTTTGACATTTGGTTGGTTTGAATTCTATAAGATATTTTATACTTCTTTAAAGTGTGTTGGGTTTATTCTGGCGTAGTTAGTTTCAAAACGACTTCTTTTGGAGTAGATTGGCTTGTCTAGAACAGCGGTTCTCAACCTGTGGGTCGAGACTCCTTTGGGGGTTGAATGACCCCTTCACAGGGGGCCATCCACATGCAGATATGCCGATCTGGTGAGAAGGAAGCGGTTTCAGCCTTTGCACTGATGTGGGCGTTTTACTCACACTGTTGCCAAATGTAGCCATGTAGTTCACTGTTCTGTTAAGACTTACCCATGCGACACTGGGCCTCAAGGCAAAATTTCATTTATTTGTATTTAGAAATATTTCACAATATATAAGGGCATATTGTTTTTGTGATTATGCTATGCTTTAGTTATGTTCACCTTATGACAATGAAAATACATCCTGTAAGGCAGATACTTAACATTACGATCCATAATGAAGTTGCAATGAAAATAATTTTCTGGTCACCACCACGTGAGGCATTGTTTGAAAGGCCCCAACTACAGCATTAGTAAGGTGGAGAACCACTGCTCCAAAATAGATTGAAAGCTGAGCCCCAGTGGCGCAGTGGTTGTATTGAGGACTGCGGCCCACAGGGTTGGAGGTTCAAATCCAGCTGTGTCTCTCCAGGAGCAAGGCTGGGCTTCCTATTCCCACTAGGGCAATGATGTGGAAAAACAAAACAAAAACCAAATTAAACCCTCTTAAATTGTAGTTCCTTTTGTTCCCTCATGAATGCTAAGTAAATTATGCAAATTTTTGGAGCACTTTCTGCCTCAATCTCTCAGCTCTTGGGTCTTCTTCCCTGCAAATGCTAGCTACTTTGGCCTCTCACCTCCACTCAGTGAAGTTGCTAGTCTCTCTTTGGGTACCCCTCCGTAGTTTTGCAGTTGACTATTAGGAGATGGCCCAGCTTGTTTATTTCTCGGGGCTCATAATTCTGATCTACTGTTGTTCACTGTTGGGAAATACTTATTTCCTGTAGTTTTCTCCAGTTGTCTAGTTGTTTACAGTGGAAGGTTAATCCTAGATGCCTGAAAGTTCTCCGATTTGTCCTGTAAAAGCAGCGTATTTTTATTTAAAGATAATTTAACTAAAAGTTGATCTAAAAATAAATAAATTCAAATTTAATTTATCTAAAACCAAAGTAAAGTAAAAACTGGTTTTATTTTTTTTTGGGGGGGAGCATCACTGCCCTCTGGTGGTGATGGAAGCTACCCAGCCTTGCTCCTGGAGAGCTGCTGCTGGATTTGAACCGCCAAGCCCATGCATGGGCCGCAGTCCCACACACAACCACTACGCCACCGGGGCTCAGTCCAAAAGCTGGTTTTTTTTTTTTTTTTTTTTTTTTTTTTTTA
>PVJH01038483.1:0-17136 GCA_004026705.1 Nesogale talazaci | reverse complement strand
GAAGATTTACTAATAACCTATAATATGCAGAAGACACAATCTTGCTAGCTGAAGATGAGAAGACCTTGAAGCCCTTGGTGATGAAGATCGAGGATTTCAGCTTTCACTATGGATTACAACTGTATGTATGGATAAGTGTGGGATGAAGATAGGACTTTTCCACATCATGTACTATAAAATATTAAGCAACCTATCTACCAGCATTTGAAGCTAAGCTAGCTATTCTCCCTGAAGCTTCCAGTTATCTGAGGCCTTTGCATCACTCATGATAGAGCTGACTCCCCTGCTGGTAGGATGATGGTTCACTTCCCTGGAGGCCTGTGGACTGGATTCAAGGGCCATTGTGGTGGTCATGTGCTTATGTTAATTTTGTGATTGAGATGTAGGGGTAGAGTCTAGCCTGTTAATCTGGAGATAGCCATTGAGTAGCCGATGAGGCGATGAGGCCTCTATGTGGGCATGGGTTTCTCCTGATATGTCTGGGAAATCTCCCAATATTTCCCTGGTGAAGATGAGACGCTATCTTCCCCAGTTGTTGGGAGTTAGTCTCAGAGACGATGAATGATGGACAAGACAAGATGGCAGCGTCCAAGAAGCTGGAGGAACCAGTGGAGATACCACACGGTTTTGCCCTGATGGAGCCAGACCTCTGAAGCTGGGGCGGTCACATGGAGACCCCTGCCAGTGATGAATTGCTTCTGCTGTTGATGGACCCTGAGCCCTGGAAGCGAGGAGCCATGTGGAAACCCCTGCCAGTGCCAGGATTCTGCACCCACTGACCTATGACTTCGTGAGTCGGAAGGAGACTTTATAGACTGATTTCGGGCATATGGGTTAATATCGGACTTATGACTTTGAACTGGACTGGGCTCAATGTCCGGTTCCTCTTGTATATAAGCCTTTCCCCTATATCTATATGCGTGTCTATGAAATTTGTTCCTCTGGCCTACCCAGACTAACACAGCCATTGTCAATGACTCTTAACAAGACAGACCTGTTCATCTTCCCCCAGGAGTCTGAGGTCTTCCCTTACCCTATCCCTCTCCCCTTAGTTACATAGATCTCCCTAAGCCATCATCACTATATAGGCCTTGAGACAGCCCCTTCTTGCTACATGTCCCGACCAGTGACGATAAGGTTCATATGTTCCCCATAAGGTTATTTAAATGGGGAAAATTAATGCTCACTTTTGCTCCTGATGCTCACTTCTGCCTCGCTCCTGCCTCTCCTGTCCCTGAGGAGCTTTTGGCTCCTCTCCCTCATCATGTATTCCCCTCTCCTGCCTCTCTCTACACAGGGACCACCCAGCAGGGCGGAGTTGAGCATGCTATCATGATGTGAAATATGCCCGACTCTTACTGGTTCTCTGTCATGATCTCTATGTCGTTATTATAATAAATAATAATTATCACTGTAAAACTGTCTACTGAACCCATAATGTATATATCAGAAGCTGGTCACTTCTGATAGATAAGAGTTGTGATAAGAATTGTATGAGTCCCACATAAAATGATTTAAAAAAGAAGAAGATTAAAATCCACATAATGGGACCAATAGAAAACATCATGAAAAATGGAGAGCAGATAGTTGTCAAGGACTTTATCTTGCTGACCTCCCCAATCAAAGTTCATGGAAGCAGCAGTCAAAGGAGATCAAAAGGTACAGTATAGTACATAAATCTGCTGAACAAGACCTCTTCAGGGTGTTGAAAAGCAGAGAGGTTACTTTGAGGTTACTTTGAGGTGCGCATAAAGGCATTCATTGCCTCTTATGCATGTGAAAGTTAGATACTGAGTAAGGAAGACTGAAGAAGAGTAGATATGCTTCAATTATGGTGCTGGCAAAGAATCTTGAAAGGACTATGGACTACCGAAAGAACTCATAGATCTGTCTTGGAAGAAATAGAACCAGAATGCTCCTTAGAGAAAAGGATGATGGTCTCATGTACTTTGGACATGTGGTCAGTAGAGACATCATACTGGGTGTGTTAGTCTGGAGTGACTAGAGAAATAAACTCAGGGAGTTTTATATGTGTGTAAAAGGAAACTTTATATCAAAGAGTAATTGTATATTAAGAAAAGATTCCAGCCCAGTCCAGATCAAGTCCATAAATCTGATATTAGCCCATATATCCAACACTAGTCTATAAATTCCTCTTCAGACTCACACAACATATGCAATGATGCTAAATGCAGGAAGATCACAGACCAGTGGATGGAAAGTCTTGTGGATCTAATGGCGGTGGAAGGATCTCAGCGCTGGCAGGGGTCTCCACCTGGCTCCTCCAGCCCCATGGCTCTGGCTACACCAGCCTAGCTCCATCTGGCTTGTCAGCAGAAATACAGGAGTTCCCAGAACCCTCGGGAGAAGCCCTGCCCATACAGAGGGCTTGGTGGCTATTGGCTGATTGACAGGCTAGACTCCACCCCTTCAAAATTTGAGAGGAGATTATGTAACTACCACACGTGGTAAAATAGAGGGGTAGCAAAAATAAAAAGAGGCCAGACCCTCAATGTACGGGATGGGCACAGCGACTACAACAAGGGCCTCAACCTAGGAACGCTTGTGAGGATGGTGCAGGACCATGCAGTGCTTTGTTCTGCCTTGCACAGAGTCCTTGTGGATCAGAACTGCCTCAATGGTACACAACCACAGTACAACACCCCCAGTGCACACAGCAATTGCTCGGTAACTGTTGAGTGGATATAAAGAGGATTTCAGTGTAAGGGACTGTTGGGACACTCGCCAGACTCCACTCTAGCTGATGAGGCTCTTTCATGCCTTATGAAAGTCTGTGTGGGCCGACATGTGAAGGGTGATTCGTCAGCCTTGCCGTGGAAGGAGTTAGGATCCTCAGAGCGCTCTCAAGGGGAACAAGAAGGCGTCTGTTCACGTGAGACAGACGGAGGAGCCGGGAGGAAAGGGAGACTGTCAGGAGGACATTGGGCTGGGCATGCAGATACTTCAGATGTGGATATTTGTGTGTGTGTGTGTGTGTGTGTGTGTGTGTGTATGAGTGTGCATGTGTCTTATCAGCCACTGCATCATTGTCTCTCTCTAAAAATTTTATTGAGTAAAGTTCTGTTTTAAAAATGCCAGTGTGCCCCAGTTGAAGAAAACAAAGGAAGGTATTTAATGTTTATTCTTATGGGAGAAATGTAAATGGGTACAGCTTACAAGCAGGTAGGATTCCAAGCACAAAATCTGGAGAGGGGCATCACTAGTCATATTTACTATTTGAGAAGTTTCTGGCTTACGATCTTTTGTGATGAAATTAAAGAGGGTGTTCAGGTTCAATTTTAGTAAGGAGTATTATTTCTATTTCCTTATACACCACTCACAGGTAAAATACACACACATCCTGTCTTCTCTAAAATTTCAGATGTACCCTATCCCCCAGCCTTTCAACTGATTACCCCCAATCTTCCAGCATCTCTCCTACAACTATCCACTGACCACCGAAAGTTCTATGATCCAGAACACAGGGATGACCTGGGAATTCCAATCGGCAAGATCACCTGATGACACAACATCCAAGTTTACCTAGCCTAAGCATGCCATGATAGAAAATGAATACGGGACATTCAAAATAGAACTAATTTGTATTTGAATGGGGCATTCTAATCCTTGTGGCTTGTGTTTCCTATAATATTCAGAAAAGTTGGACTGTCCGTGTGGATCCAGAAAGACAGTATCTTCCAAGTCCATGAAAACTTACAACCACGGCAAGCACGATGCTACTGCAGACATAGGGCACCCAGGTCTTTGTTTGGGTCAAGGTGATATTGCTCTGTAGGCGTGCCGATGTGGTTGATGGTTAGAAGTGCAGGAAAAGAACCAGGCCTTCTTTTTCCTTCGAGGACAGGGATGCCAGGAAAATGAGTGCTTAGAGGGTTCTGAGCACCTTGCATAAGGACATGGACAGCAATGGGCCTTGTAGAGCCAGTCGTTCCGTTAGAAAGTAAAACCCAATCTGCCTCCCAAACTTCCAGTCTCCATCCTCAAGCATTCAGCTTTGGCGAAGGGCTGTAAATACTCTTTTCCGACTCTAAGAAGGAATGAACACGGCCACGCAGCTCACTGAGCAAATTCCACTGGACATCTATCAGATATCAGTCACCATCCCAAGTGGTTTCCAGCTGTTATCTTCCTGGACCTTGCAAGAACTCCTAAAAAAGAATCATGACTGCTCCATTTTACAAATGGGGGGGGATCAAAACTTACCAGGCTTAATTAAATCACCTCTCCGCTGCGTGGCCACAGCTAGTAAAGGTTTTCCAACTGGTGTCTGAGTCCCCTCGAAGGCCCTGTCTCATGGGCTTGCAGCATGGGGAGCAGCTTTGGAGAGAACCAGCTTCCAACTTGTGTGAGGCCGGGTGGACTGGGGAAACAAATCCCAGGGCACTCATCTGTGTGTGCGGGAGAGCATGATATCCAGACGTCATTCTACCTCGAGAAAACATCCCAGCCCAGTCCGACTCAAGTCCATAAGTCTGAGAATAGTCAGTAAGATCCTCTTCTGATTCATGCATCCACATGCCATGGTGCAGAATGCAGGAAGATCATCCTGCAGAATGCAGGATGGTGGGTGCACAGTGGTGTGGATTCCAAGATCGGTGGAAACACAGCGGGGCTCTGGCAGCTCTCAGTGTCCCACAAGCAGGAAAGTGAAGAGAGGGAGAGAGAATGAGAGAGAGAGGCTTCCACAGACTCATATATTTTGGTCACACCTCCAAGTGTGCAACCTGACTGACAGGCTAAACTCTGCCCTTCCATTTTTTTGTGGGCATCACTGCCCCCTGCTGGGAGTAGGAGGCCCAGCCTTGCTCCTGGAGAGCTGCCGCTGGATTTGAACCGCCAACCCTGTGGGCCGCAGTCCTGCACTCAACCACTACACCACCGGGGCTCAGCCCTGCCCTTCCATTTTCTTTGTATCTTCCAGCTGACATAAAATATGTATCTATCACAAATGTCAATGACATAAAAAATCCCAAATCCTTGCCTTGAAGTCATGCTTGAGTAGCACCAAGCCACTTAAATAGTTACATGGGCGGGTTGAACGCCCATTGGCTGCTTGGTGGCCAATAGCAGCAAGCCAACACTGAGGATCGATTCTGGATCCACAGCTGAGGCCGCTGGCTCTCCACACAGTGGGCCATAGTGATTTCTTCTGCCCAAGAGTCGGACCCTGCGAAATGGCTCATGCCTCTCAACTGGCCCAGCCTGCTCACAGAAAACCAGGAGACATTGAGACTGGGTTTGTTTTTCACCAAGTCATTGTGCCCACGTATTTGGAACAAGGATTAGGGGGTCTCTCAATCAGCTACTGTGTGACAAACCACCCACCCCAAGGCACACGACGAAACAAGCTTGAGTCTGCAGGTCAGTGGCCGCTCAGCGGGTGTCAGATGGGCTTGGATGGATATCATAGACTGTGTTCTCTAGAGTGTCAAAACCACTGAAGTTAATGTGTGTTTATATAAAAACAAGGCTTACATATGCACAGAGACAACAAGGTCTTTAGGGCTCACACAGCTGTAGAAGCAGGTGATTCCCAGGGACAGACCAGTTCCACAGTCCACAGTCAGAGGCTAGGCTGCAGGAAGGGAATGAACCCAAGATCAGTGGGGAGATGGCGGGCGTTTGGCTGCACAGGTGAAGGAATTCAAGGTCAGCAAGTGAGATGACAGGTCACTGATGGGTCCCAGGATCGGCAGGCAATACAAGTCCAAAGTCCACTGGCTCAAGTCCAAAGGGCCACAAGATCATGAGTTGGAGACAGGATCCGGACCCAGCACAAAGCCAGTGCGCCTCTCCTTGTATGTTGGAATCAGGCCATACCCTCGAGGCGATCTCACCACAGGGGGCCTCCGCTAGGTCTTAACTGCCTGAGGGGCCTGGGCCAGCCACATTGGCACAAACGCTTAACTATCCCCATGAGTGTCTCTGGTTCCAGTGGCAGGTCCAATTGGGCCAGCTCTTCCAGGACACAGCGGCCACATCGATGGGCTCAAACGTAGCCAGGAAGGCGGGACTGGGCAGTGTTTCCTTGTGTTGTACAAAAGTTGGTTACGAGTTGGGACTCACTCAACAGCCCTCAACAAGGAAACAGCAGCTAGGTCCTCACTGTGGGGCCAGGGTGCCGAGGCAGCAGGTGTGCTGCACAACTCCATCTACTGACAGGGCACTGGCGTGCCCAAGGTGCAACAAAGCAGCTTGCGGCCACGGAGTCAGTGCCAAGTCATTGAGACCTTATAGGACAGGGCGGCACTGCCCGTGTGAGCTTCCAAGACTGGAGCTCCTTACAGGAGTAGAAATCCCTGTCTTTCTCCTGCCGAGAAGCTGAAACCCCTTGACCTTGCAGTTAGCAGCCCAACGCAAAGCCACCATGCCACCCGTGCCGACTGGAGTGCCGGGCCCAGCCAGTCAGAGCACCTGTGTCTACTATTGCAGGTCTCTGCTCGGGTCACAACCAAGGCCTGCCATGTCAAAGAAGGCCTGGGCCACGTTCAGCCCATGCCCATGGACCGTGGCAGCGTCCTCCATCAGAATGGGATAGAAGAGGTGAGTTACTTGCAGAACAAGAATTCTGAGGATCACAAGAACTCTCTCTTCTGACTGGTGGGAATTCAAAAAGGGACAGCTACCTTGGAAGACAAGTCAGCAGTGTGTTCAGACACCAAACCCTGTTCTTTTGTATGATCTGGGATTTATGCCCAATTACATTTTTTAAAAGCTTAATGTCCACACAAAAGACGTGCGCGCAAAGGTGTGTGGTAGCTACAGCCATGATGCTCCCCAACTGAAAGCAACCAAGATGCCCCTTAATGGACACCGGGATAAACCAACAGTGCTATATGCACTGGAATATGACTGTGACAGTCACTAATCTGGTGTCGATTTCAGGACTGGAGTGCAGGGGTTGAGTTTAGCCTTTCAATATGGAGATAGTCAGCCAATGAGACCTCTGCGTAGGCATGACTTTCTCCTGAGAATGCTAGGAAGTGTGGTCGTATTTCTCCCTTGGAGATTAAAGACTTATTGCTCAGTCCCTGGAGATGCTCTACTGACAAGACACAAGGTGGACTCCCTGTGAGACATGCTGCAGGAGAAGCTACGTGGACTTACCCTGATGAAACCAGACCTCAGAAGTCAGAAAAGCCACGCTGAGATGCTTGAAATGCCACAGAGGGGCCCCTGCCAGCACTAAGATGCTTCTACCACCACTGGATACACAAGACTCTGCACCCACTGGCCTGTGATTGTCCTGGCGTCATTGCATGTGCTTCATGCGTCTGAAGAGGACTTTATAGATTGGTATGGGACATATGGGCTAATATGAGACTCATGGCCTTGGATTGGACTGGGCTGGGATATTTTCTTAATGTATAGTTGCTCTTGTACATAAACCTCTTTCTTGTAGACATATGTGTGTTTATGGATTTGTTTCTCTAGTCAACCTGGACTAACACAAGTACTTGAGAGTAAAAAAAGAACTGAGTTACCTAATCCTGAGAAAATGGAGGAACCCTGGAAAAGGATTTTTGGGTTAAAGTGGCTCATCTGACAATTAATGATCGCAACTCAGAGAGGTTTGATCACAGGTGAAACCGCGGTGGCAATAAGAAGATCAGCGGTGGCCAGGAGATCAGGCAGAGGCGAGGGGCGAGTGGGTGAAGCACCAGCAGTGTTTGGGGAGATGAAAACATAGTGGCACCTACAGGGCATTTGCCACGACCTGTACGTGTTCACAGCAGAGGGCAAACCTGGCTATCTGCACGTTAAGTGAGAATCACATAGGAGGATGGGCCAAACCCCAACCCAAACCCACAGGCATCGAGTTCGTCCTGACTCCACGTCCCCACAGGACAGAGGAGAACTGCTCCTGGGGGTGGGGTGGGGGGTTCCTCCCAGGCTGTCACTGTCTTCGGGGCAGACAGTGTCTTCTTTCTCCCGAGCAGCAGCTGGCAGGTCCAGACTTCTGTTCTTGCCTCCCCCACTGGGTCAGTAGGATGCGGGAGGGATTCCAGGAACGACCCGGGGGGATCTAACTCTATGAAAAACACTGCTCAGGGCTGAGCCCCGGTGGCGTAGTGGTTGTGCGCGGGACTGTGGCCCACTGGGTTGGAGGTTCAAATCCAGCAGCAAGACTGGGCCTCCTATTCCTACCACCAGAGGGCAGTGATGCCCCCAAAACCAAAAAAATGAAAACAAAAACAAAAATGAAAAACACTGCTCAATTGCCTCACCCTGAGGACTAAGAGGAAAGCTGGCGGGCAGTGTTGGGAACGCATGCTGTCTCTACCTGAAGGCGCTGGGCTTGCACATAAACACCGCGCTCCACAGCTCAGGTGGCTCCCTCGGGCAGGGTGGGCTGGCACGCACTCCGAGGCTCAGCCCCCGTGGGCTTTCACACTGGGCAGCTCACACAACAGCAGTGGTTCACACTCGCTCGTTGCTCTGCAGGAGCAAGGGGAGGTGTTCTGCTCACAGGAAGAGTTCAGGGCTCAGAAGCCCAAAGGGGGAGTTCTCCCCACTGCTGTAGGGTTGACTGTGAGTTGAGGCCTGACAGCAGGGAGGGTGTTTGCTCATCTATAGGAATTGAGCAATTCCACACATGGGGAGGGAAGATGGTAGGTGGGATCTTCTGGGCAAAATCTTTGCCACCCCCACCAGGCGAGGAGGTGGGGCCACTGCAGATTGGGTGTGCTCCCTCTTCTCATGATGGCGAGGGAAGATGCCAACAGGATCAGGCGAATCCATTGGGAGCGACAGGTGACGGGATGCATTGTAATGATAAACTTGAAAGTCTATGTTGCGCACTCCTGTCTGCACCAGTGCACATGCTCTGGTCTAGCTGGATCTGTAGGGTAGAACTGGTGAGGGTCATGTCGTGGGGGTGGAGGAGGAAAAGGAACGTGACAGGTTTTGTTGGTGCACCCTGACTGGCTTGCCTCTTCCTTGAGATCATTCTGTGAGGGGAGGTCCAGTTGCTTGCAGATGGGCTTTGAGACTCCACTCCGCCCCCCCCCTCTTGTTCACATTGATACCTGATCCCATCGACACCTCATGACCACAGGGGTTGGTGTGCCTCTTCCATGTGGGCTTTGTGGCTTCTCAGTCAGATGGCCGCTTGTTATCTTCAAGCCTTTAAGACCCCAGATGCTATGTCTCTTCATAGTTTGACACCATCACTTTTCTTCCCCACATTTGCTTAGGACAGAGGAACCCCTCGAGATCAATAATGAGAGTGGTGATACCAGCAGGGTAAGGGGAGGGTGTGGGGAGAAAGGGAGAGCCAATCACAATGATCTACGTGCAACCTCCTCCCAGACGACAGAAAAGGGGGTGGAGGGAGACAGTGATTGGTGTAAGACAAGAAACAAAATTATAAGTTATCAAGAGTTTATGAGGGAGGGTGGGGGAGATATGAGTTTACTGCTGCAACCGTGTGTCCATCCATCTCCTCCAGCTGCTTCCTCTTTACCGCTCTCACTTCTGAGGAGCATTCTGACTACCAAGACAGGCTTCTTCATGCTTCTAGAATGACGTGGTAGTCTTGCTCTGCCAGCATTGAGTTCAATGGCATCGAGTTTTCGAGGGTCTTCCCTGTTCATGGTCCAGCTTTTGTATTCTTATGCTCACATGCAAGTGTTAACAGAGACTTTTTATGCACACATAGATTTCAACTCTTTGATCAGTCAGCCAAGTGGGTCTAAAAGTCATAACACTCTAGGAGTCCCAGTGTCAGACCTAATTTCTTAATCTGTTTTTCAATAAATGAAACCAAGGATCTTTGGGGAGACGAGAGATTTTAGGATTGGGAGAGGAAATGTGTCAGATGAACCTGGAGCACCTTAGAGTGCCAGAAACACACACACACACACACACACACACACATACACACACACACGCACGCACACACAGACGAGGAGCTGACTGCCAAGGGGACACAGGGGCCTACAATGGTCTGGGATAATGAGCAGCAAAATACAGCAGCATTGGGTTGAAATCAAAAGTATAATTATCCTTCAACCCATAATGATACAATAAAAATGGGAAATTAATAAACATAGGAGAAGATCCAAATCTTCTGTGCAGAAGAATCCCATAAGAATTAGGTGTAGACACCACTCTAAATGAAAAGAACATAAATCCTTCTTTCTTTCTTTCTTTTGGGGGAGGGGTATCACTACCCTCTGGTGGTCGTGGGAGCAACCCAGCCTTGTTCCTGGAGAGCTGCTGATGGATTTGAACCACCAAGCCTGAGGGCCGCAGTCCCGCACTCAACCACTACGCCACTGGGGCTCAGCCCTGGTCCTTCTTCTTTAAGTGTGGGCCATGCAAAATGCCTTCCTTCTGGTCTGAGTACATATGTTTCTA
The DNA here is from genome assembly GCA_004026705.1 of Nesogale talazaci. NCBI lineage: Eukaryota > Metazoa > Chordata > Mammalia > Afrosoricida > Tenrecidae > Nesogale > Nesogale talazaci. Next base: position 6,753 of record PVJH01038483.1, on the reverse strand, counting down.
TGGCAATACATTGAGGAAGTGGACAGACACGGGGTCTCTCCTCAAGTTTCCCTTGACACAAGAACACATTGTTCTAATACCCTGGCATTCTGTGATGCTCACCCTCCTGACAAAATGGGTACATATGAAAATGTGGTGGAGAAAGCTGATGGTGCCCTGCTATCGAAAGATATAGCATCTGGGGTCTTAAGGACTTGAAGTTAAGCCAGCAATCATTTAGCAGGGAAGCAACAAACCCACATGAAAGAAGCACAAGTGCCTGTGTGATCATGAGGTGTCAGCAAAATCAAATAACAGGCACCAGCAGGCCCAAAACAAACAAACAAACAAACAAACAAACTACATTGTTGAGAATGAGAGAGTTGGAGAGGAGACTCAAAATCCATCTATAGACAATAGGATATCTCTTCATAGAAGAACCACAAGGAAGGGATGAGTTAATCAGGGCGCAGTCTAGCACCGATGAAACACACACGATTCCTCTGGTCCTTGAAGCTTCTTCATCCCACTCCACCCCTCGCTATGTGATCCCAGCCTTCCCTTTCCATTCTGGCAAGACTGGAGCATGTACACTGTTACAGATAAGTGTTCATGACACCTGGAATCCAGGCCAGAAAAACTCCTCAGAACAGAAATGGAAGTAGTGATACCAGGAGGGTAGGAGGAGGGTGATGGGAAAAAGGGAGGAAGGGGGAACCGATTGCAATAATCCATGCACAACCACCCCCACCACCACTGAGGGGGTTGAACAAAAGAAACCATGGGGGGAGGGAGACTGCAGTCGGTGTAAGATATGAAAATAATAATAATTTGTAATTTATCAAGAAGTCATGGGGGGAGGGAGGGAAAAAAGAATTGCTGATGCCAAGGGCTCAAATCAAAAGTAAATGTTTAGAAAATGATGATGGCACCATATGTACAAATATGCTTGATACAACTGATGTCTGGAATATTATAAGAGATGTAAGAGCACCGATACAATGATTTAAAAACAAAATCTCCCTTCCGGAGAAGAGAGGAGGAGAAGGGTGTGTGTTGGGGAGGATGGAGAGATGGGAGGAGAATAACTGCACAGTAGAGAAACCTAACAAGCACTTTAGCCAGACGATCAAAGATAACATCAACTGCCATCAGCCATATCAATTTCTTTTATCCGTGGTCTTCCTCCCCAGAATGGGAAGCCCCAATCAAAATGGAAAGGAAAACACTAGATCATCCCAGTAGAGCAGCACCCTATGATGCACCCTATGAGCAGCCCACAGAGCCATCAAAAACAAAGACTGACTAAGGAACTGTCCAGCCCAGAGACACCTGAGCAGACATGGAGACCCCACGCCCTGTAGTGTCCTGCATGGGAGCCCAGACAAGGGAGCATGTCAGAGTAAGAACCAGGCACAGGTTATGAAGAGACTAAGGACCTTAGATAGAACCCTGGTGGTGCAATGATGAGGCACCAGTTGTTCACCTGAAGGTGCTTGTCAGCCACGAGCTACTCCATGAAGACTGACAAGCACCTCCAGGAAACCTTCTGGGGTAGTTCCACTCTATCACACGATGTTTTAGGCTGGGTTTCCAGAGAAGCAAAACCCCTGGAGCATCAGACCGTTGGAGAAGTGGGTGAGTTCTGATTCTGGGCGTGTTCAAAGAATGAGGGTCGGATGTTGGACTGGAGGCTTCTCCTGACTTGAATGTCTGTGGGGACCCATGAACTAAGGATCAGCAAGAATGCAGGTTGGTGGTGACAGAGGTGAAGGAATCCAAGGTTAGTAGGTCAAGCTTGCGGCTGCAGGTAAGATGACAGGTTGCTGACAACTCCTCGGATAGGCAGACACTAGGGCAGGCCATTGGCTCAAGCCCAGAGAACCACAAGTCACCAAGTCAAATGGAGGACTCAGACCCAGCAGAAAGCAAGCAAGCCTCTCCACATCTTCTATTTATATTGGAGGCAGGCCACCCCTCATGAGGAAGGTCTGAACTGGCAAACCACTGAGAATCTTAGCCCAGCCGAGTTGACACAAAACCTTAATTATTACAGGAACTCTGCACCATCTGTTCAACTTTTCTGATCATATGAAGTTGTTCTAAAAATAAGATGCACTGATCAAAGGGAATCAGAATGAAATAAAGATATTTTTCAAATGGACAGAAACTAGGAGTGTTCATTGTTGACTTGCTTGAGTTAAAAAGAGTACAAAGGGGAGATCTTTAGACAGAATGAAAATGAGCCCAGATACAAACACAAGCAGGTAAAAATGGAAATAAAACAACAGCAGGGACAGGGACACAAATGAGAGAGTGACTATATAAGACGACAAAAACAATGTATTGTGAAATAAAAAATACAGATGAGCTGATACCAAGGACTTAAGTAGAAAGTAAAAGTTTTGAGAATGATAAGGGCAACAATTTTACAAATGTGCTTGACATACAATGGATGGATGTATAGATTGTGATAAGAGTTGTACGAGCCCCAGTAAAATGAATTTAAAAGTACAGATGAAAGTAAAATGCATGGCAGTAATAACACAAAGACAGGAGGAGGTAAATGGGATTAGAGTAATAAAAAAGGCACTGTTAAATTAAATATGAGCAGTAATTTATCTGACTATAATAAGAAACTTTCACATGACACCTTGCAGCGAGCCAGTGTGCTGCATAAGCTTCTTTAGCAAGTGGAAAAGCAAGGCGGTTACTTTGAGGACTAAGGTGTGACTGACCCAAGCCTCACGCGTATGTGAAAATTGGACATTGAATATGGAAAACTGAAGAAAAATGGGTGCATCTGAACTAAGGTGCTAGAGAAGAACATTGAAAGTACCATAGACTTCCGAAATAACAAGTAAATATGTCTTGGAAGAAGACCTCAGGGTCAGTAGTTCAAAACCACCTGCTGCTCTGTAGGAACAGACAAGACTTTGTACTCCCGAAAAGAGTCATGGTCTCGGAAACCCAGAGGGATATTTCTGTGCTATGAGTCAGAGTTGACTTGATGGCAGCGATGCAGATAGGTAGATACAGATGTATAATAAAGAAGACTGAAGAATATTGAAAGTACCACGGACTGCTAAAAGGACAAACGGATCTTTCTTGGAAGAAGTATGGCCAGAGTGCTCCTTAGAGGCCAGGATAGCTAGACTGTCTGACATGCTTTGGACATGTTGTCAGGAGAGATCAGGCCCAGGAGAAGCACATTATGATTGGCAAATGCACTTAGGGGGGCAGTGACAAAGAGGAAGGCCCTCAAGGAGATGGTCGGACACAGTGGCTACAACAATGGGCTCAAGCGTCGGAACCATTGTGAGGATGACGCAGGACCGGGCAGCATCTAGCTTTGCTGTGCATGGGCTCTCTATGGCTCAGAGGGAACTAGATGGTAGCAAACAAAAACATACAGATGTGTGTTTGCATATATGTGTCTATGAGGGGGTACCCCACCCCCATCCCCAAACCAGAATTGTGATGGGTGAGTGGAGTTTCATCGTACACATTTTTCCCCACTGGGCAAGCATCAAACAACTCACTCTGTGTTAGTGCACCCAGTGGCATCGCCTGGGAAGGTTCTCTCTGCTCACAGTGAATTTTTAGGTAAAAGCAGTTTTCCTCGAACCTCATTTTTTGTGATGGCTGATTTAAGAGCACAGCTTACACCTGTGAAGTTTTGTTTCCTGTTCGGAAAAAATGTCACAGAAACTGTTGTGATGTTGAACACAGCTTACAAGAACAGGGCTATGGGAAAAACTCAGGTACACAATTGGTTTTCTCATTTCAAAAAAGGTGAAATGAGGACTGATGACAAACCTCATTCCGGACGTCTTGTCAACAGACTACAGGATCAACTTGTCGTGCATTTGGAGTTTGTTCCACCAGGTCAGACTGCTAATCAAGCTTTCTATTTAGAGTTTCTCAATAGATTGCATGACAGTGTGTGTGTGACAAAACAGGTCTTGTCTGTGGCAGACGGCAGTGGCTTTGCCACCACAAAAATGCACCTACACAACCTACACAGCCATCTTAGTGTACTAGCTTTTGGCAAAAAAATCAGCATGTCATTCTTGCCCCGTACACCTTACTCACCTGGTCTCACTCCATGTAACTTTTTTTGTTTTTGAGAATGAAGAGGAGCGTGAAAGGGCAGTGATCTGATGACGTGATAGAGGTGAAGAGAAAATGAAGAAGGAGCTATCAGCCATCCAAATAGATGAGTTTGACAAATGCTTCCAAGAATCGAATCACAGACTTGACAAATACATTAAGTGTAATGGAGAGTATTTTGAAGATGATAAGGTTGTTTTATATAAAAAAAACTAAACACAGACATAAAACAATCTTGGGGTTTTTTGGGGGTACTCCCTTGTTGGAAAGCCTATCTAGGGTCACTGTGCATCAGAACGGAGTTGAGGACAGCAGGTGTGTACATGTCTGTACCGAGACCAAGTGGATCAGAAGAGAGCAGCGGGCTCCCTGAGACATACTTTCAACCTCGGACCACGCCTGCCCCGAGGCGGTGCAATAGCAGAATGGCACACAGATATGAGCTATGACCTCTGCGAGTGGTGTGTTAACTCAGAAATTCAGAACATGAGACCAAAAGACAACAATTACTCCAAAGCGAAGACGAGACGATGAGCGGGGCCAGGGCCCGGGGGCTGGCTGAGAGCACGGGCAGAGCACTACGGGAGAGGACGCGGACGCCGTGCAGGCTGGGCAGCTGAGGCCCCTGAACCACGTGTGTGGAAAGCCCCGCAGGGGGCCGCACGGACTTGCAGTAGGAACTTCCACCCAAATACCAATGACAGTTCAGTTTGAAAAGCTGATTAGGGATGTGAGATCTGAAAAGCATAATGAACGCACTCTGACTGACATATATAGATAATTGGACCTCCACCCACGGCGGGCATATCATTTCTAATGCTTTTGGACCACTTACCACACTGGATCATCAGAGTCTCAGTACAGCATCTCCAAGGATGAGTCAGACTTGGGGAGACTTTCCAATGTGTTCTCTGAGCACAGCGCACTCAGGTTAAAGTATAATAAAGGGTAAACTAGAAAAGAGAGACCCAGTTCGGAAAGCAGATGCTACACATTTTAAACCAGCCATAGGAGAAATAATAAACCACAAAGGGAATTAGAACACATTGCACACGAAATGATAAAAATATGATTACCAAAACTTGTAATATATTGCTATCAATTCAGATGTTCTCAAAAGAGAAGCTGAATGTTCACAATTTAAACTTCTATCTCAAGAAATTAGAAAGAGAAAAACAAATTAAATACCAATCAAGGAAAAGGGAAAAAATACCAGCAATAAGAGCAGAAATCAATTATGTAGAAAACACATATACAACAGAGATAGCAGTACATGCAGTCATTTCTTTTAAAGACTACTAGAGCTGGTTGACTTAAACGTCTTCTTGTGGATTCTGATTCACACAGATCCTGTCTAGTCTGTGGATGGCGGTGACCGAGAGCCCCAATAAACCCCCGTTGAATTTCCTCAGACCCTGAATAGCCATACACTCGGACAAGAGTCCATTGGAAAGTGGATTGCTGCAGAGGCAGTTAGGTTAAAATTCAATATATTATCATTTGCTTTCCCCTTCTAGTGCAATTTGAGTTTGTTATTATTGTTGTTAGGTGCCCTTGGGTCAGGTCTGACCCCTATGGACTCCATGCACAACAGAGTCCCGGTCCTGCCTGGTCCCCCTCCACCCACAGAATTGTTCCCGGGCTTGAGTGTCTGTCAGTCCATCGTCCCGACTGTCTTCCTTTCTCTTGCTTATTGCCAGGCATGAGGTCCACTTGCAGGTTCTCGTCCCTCCTGGTCACATGTCCAAAGGCCACGAGGCCATGTCTCACTAGCCTCACTTCAAAGGTACATCCCCACTGCATTTCTTGCAAGACAGACAAATTTGTTCCTTTGGCAATCGCGATATTTTCAATAGTCTTCCAGAGCACTGTAATGCAACCGTTTCAATTCTTCTTCAGCCTTCCTCATTCAACGTCTACTTTTCACATGTATATGGGGGAAATGAAAATACCAAGCACAGGTCAGGCACATCTGAGTCCTCAAAGCGGCAGATTTCATAATCAAAATCCTCTGATGATGAAAACACCCACTGTGATCACTCTCTGCATTTAGGGTTGCCCCAATGGCTCGAGGGTCCACAAGAAAGAGCCTTTTTTTTTTTTTTTAACCACACTTCGAGACTGAGTTTCATTATCGAGTAACCCTGAAGGACACTTTCATCTGGTACGCTACGTGTTTTGTGGAAGAAGGACAGGCAGAATGTTCCTGAGCAGCGGGGAGGGCCAGACTTCACCCCGTGGACTTTGGACATGTCATCAAGAGGGGTCAGTCCCTGGAGAAGGACATCGTGCTTGGTCAAGCAGAGGGGCTGCGAGAGGGAGGAAGGCCCTGGACAAGATGGAAAGACGCAGTGGCTACAACCATGAGCTCGAAGATAAGAGTAATTGTGAGGGTGGCCCAGGGCTGAGGGGTGTTTCATTCTGCTGAAGCCAGGGTCGCTGTGAATCAGAACTGACGCAAGAGCAATAACCACAGTGGCTATGTGTGAAACACTAGGGGTCCACTGCTGTCCCCAAGGGCCCGAGCCTAGCTTGAGAGCATAGGTCTTAGTATAAAGAGACAAACAAACATGAAGAACAAAGAAGTGTCATCGCCTGGTGGGGTTGGATCGAGTGCAGCAGGGAAGACATACAGAGAATTGATTGAAGGTCGAACGTGAT
>PVJH01038482.1:0-17129 GCA_004026705.1 Nesogale talazaci | reverse complement strand
GCAATGCTTCTGCCCAAACCACCATTTGTGGACTTACAGAAAGCCTCATTCACTGGTATGCATCCCACATAGCATTGCTTCAGATCAAGGAACTCACTTCACAGCAAATTCAGTGCGGCAGTGGGCCCATGCCCATGGAATCCACTGGTCATATCATGTTCCTCATCATCCTGAAGCGGCCGACTTGATAGAATGATGGAATGGGCTCCTGAAGACACAACTGGGACACAAACTATGTGGCAACAACTTGGGGGGCCGGGGCAGTGTTGTCCAGGAAGCTGTATATGCTTTAAACCAGCGGCCAATATATGGTGCTGTGTCTCCCATAGCCAGGGGTGGAAACTGGAGTGGTACCACTCACTATTACTCCTAGTGACCCACTTGCAGCATTTTTGCTTTCTGTCCCAGCAACCCTATGTTCTTTGGGACTGGAAGCCCTGGTCCCGAAGGAAGGGACTCTCCCACCTGGAAACACAGCACGGATTCCACTGAACTGGCAGCTGAGAATGCCCCCTGGCCACTTTGGGCTTCTCATGCCTTTGGATCAACAGATCAGAAAGGGTGTCACTGTACTGAGTGGTGTGATTGACCCAGATTACGAAGAAGAAATTGGACTGGTGTTATATAATGGGGGTAAAGAAAAATATGTTTGGAATCCAGGAGATCCCATAGGCCAACTCTTAGTGCTTCCATGCCCTGTGATAAAAGTAAATGGTAAATTGCAGTAACTCCATCATGACAAGACATCTAATGACCTAGACCCCTCAGGAATGAAGGTCTGGGTCATCCCACCAGGCAAAAAACCACAACCAGCTGAGGTGATTGCTAAAAGCAAAGGTCATACGAAATGGATAGTAGAAGAAGGTAGTTCTACCTACCAGTTACGACCACGTGCCCATTGCAAAAGTGAGGTTTGTGATCATTCATGTATTTGCTCTATATGAGCTTATTGAATATCTTTTCTTTGTTCATGTATGATACAATTGGGCTAAGTGTGTTCTCATTTATATGTTTGATGTTAAGTGTAAGTTTGATTTCATTGATGTCTGGAAATTTTATATGGCTAAATAATTGTGTACAGGTGCCACGTTGGCAAGGAGTGGATTGTTATAGGTAAGCTTGTGGTGCCAACATGGCCAAAGATGATAGGTAGGTCTGTTGTGACGACATGGCCAATGAACACACACGGTCAATGGAAGGGCGGAAATAGAAAAGGCTGCGCAAGCTCCGCCCTGGGTCTCTTGCTTTCGGATATTTGGACCAGACAGCTGCCTTGTTCTTCTTGTGCCTCGACCTCCAAGCAACACTACCTGTGGGATGCCTAATCGTGGACTGTGTTGCTGTGAGTTGAGGTTCCTTCAAGCCCTGCTTCATCACGCTCCTGAGATATACATCTCTTGAGCTGGGACTGTTGGACTCTGTCATCTGGCTGACTGTTGGTGACCTGCTCTGCTGTTTGCTGCTGGTAGCCAGATAGCCTGAATTGCTCTACAGAGGACTACTTGACGGCCCTCAGACTCCAAGGACTGCCAGTCTACTAGCTGTCTCAAGCAAGTGAGTTGCACCAAGCCATTGTACTGCTTTATAGATTAGTTAACTGTTTATTTCTTATCCTATATATATATCCTTCTACCTATATAAATATATATAGAGAATTACTAGTGTCCTGGTTTTATTTCTCTAAGAGAGCCCTGTCTGACACACACACACACACACACACACACACACAGCATGTCTTTACTTGCGGAAAAGTTTGATTCTGGGGAATTACAAAGTTATTTTTTCTTAAGAGGATTATGACTTTATTGTATTTGTAACTCGTCTCCCTGAATTAGCCAAAAACAAATGGATCCATTAACTTTGCAGAATGTACTATTTAGCCCTCAGCTTCAACACTGGCAATTCTGTAAGAATCAGCTTCATGAATTTGTTGCTGCATTTGGAAAATAATTGGAGGCATTATGTCTCTTAGGAAATCCCCTTCTGAATGATTTCTTTTAGAATTCAGCCCACAAAAGCCTGACTTTGTATAGACTTGTCTAGTGTTTGTTCTTTTTGATGATGGGCATTGTGTAAGTGGCTATCATGGCTCCTTTTGCTTTGGTTGTACAGTTCAGGGAACTAATGTGGCTCTTCTAAGAATAGTCCCTTAGGAGGTCTGATGGCAGAGGGGCTTACAAGCTGGACTGGTAACTGCAAGGCCAGCTGCTCTGAGGGCGAATGATGAAGCTTTCTGTTTCCACAAAGACTTAGTCCTAGAAACCCATATGGGTGGCTACACTGTTCTGTAGGGGCCTCTGGAGTCTGACTCAACTCAACGGCAGTGACAGAACTTGGGTCTCTGAGCCTCTCACACAACGATGATGCAGGACTATGCACATAGGAGGCTTGTGGCTAATATAATAAGGTGCATGAAACTTTTGTGGGTGTGGCCATGGAAATCAGACACACAGAACTCTCCTGAAGATTGGCCAGGTTTTCCATCTTGCTAAGCTAAACGCAAGACACATGGGCATGGCGGGGGTAGGGTTGTAACATGGAAGGCATCCAGAGAGAACAGCACAGCAGGAGCAAGAGTGGTAGTGGTATGGGACAGCAGGAACCAGGAGTCTTGCAGAGAATGCTGCAGGAGTGCTTGCTGGCCCCAGGAGTTATGACACTTGCTTGAGATGGCCCTTAGCTGAGCTCCGGGGCAGAGGGCAAGATGAAAGTGTCCCTGTAGAAGAGCTGTGTGGCAGTCACATACCTATGTCAATTTTATAATTGAGATGCAGTGGTGGAGTCTAGCCTGTCCATCTGGAGATAGCCAGTGAGGCCTCTGTGTGGGCGTGGCTTTCTCCTGAGAATTCTGGGAAGTCTCGTGGTATTTCCTATTGGAGAAGAGAGACTTGACTCAGTCTCACTTGACTCAATCTCTGAGATGACGAACTCCTGACAAGACGAGATGACAGCAGGCTGATAGATAGATCCTTATTCCTGGAGAATGGAGGAGGTGTAGGAGAAGCCACATGGGTTTGCCCTGATGGAGTCAGACCTCTGAACCCAGAAAAGCCACAGAGAGACCCCTGCCAGCACTGAGATGTTTCTATCACCAATGGATACAGCTGATAGACCCTGAATTCTGGAGCCATGCGGGGACTCCTGCCAGCATCGGGACTCTGCACCCACTGACCTGTGACTTCGTGAGCCGGAAGGAGACTTTATAGACTGATATAGGATATATGGGCTAATATGGGACTTATGACTTTGAACTGGACTGGGTTGGGATGCTTTCTCAATATTCCATTCCTCTTATATATAAACCTTTCCCTTACATCTATATGCGTGTCTTTGAATTTGTTTCTCTAGTCTACCCAGACAAACATAAGCTGTATCCTGAGTCTCTCTTGTATCAGAGATGTTTCCTACTAAATCCCACAGTCAAGAGTACTATTGGGGTACTCGTGGAAGGGAGAGTACTGAGGGGAGGAGGAGGAGTTGAGGCCAGAGATGACGGAGTTTGGGGCACAGAGTTTGGGGAAGTTGGATGCTAGGGCCAACGTCAATCCCTGCCTCCCAGGAACCAGCTTTGTGCTGGTCCCCTGAGAAAAGAAATGATTCATTTAGATTTCTGGGGAGCTCAGAACCCATATTCAAAATTTAGTCATAATATCTGTGCTGGTTCTGCCCTATTTTTTTTTTCCTTTTCCCTATTTATACATCTACTTTAATATGATTTAGTGTGGTGGTGTGACATGTCTTAATATGGCTTTTCTTTTTAATTTTGATTAATCTTATTGTTGATTTTGTAGATGATGTGAGGGGGATTTACGTTTCAGACTACTAACTCTGTATCCAACAGTTCAAATCAATCATCAGTGTCCCCCTACCCACCCGTTCTGTGTATTTAATGTGACTTTTCCATCCAGGTCGCTGTAATTCCCACTAAATGAGGGGGTGGGGCTATGCAAACAGGGCAAGTGTCATGTTAAGACTGGGGATTGATCAGCTTTGGTTGCCTTTACCACAGGAAGAGAGAGAGAAGTCCTGAGACTCTTGGAAGAAGGTCCCCTCCCTCCCCCCCCCCCCCCATACACACACAGAAGCATGTTTGAGATCTCTGACTGAGATGAAGGAGGCTGAGATCAAGTCAGCCTTTTCCCATCTCTAGGAACTCAGGCACAGCCTGGACTGCATTAGGTCGTGCTGTGATAGGAGAAATACTGCACATACGTGGCTTTGACCAACGGCAATTTATCTTATCAAAGTTTAGGGGCTGCAAGTCCCAATTTGAGGGGTAGCCAGGCAAAAGCTTTCATTCTCCCTTGACTGAGCGAGGTCCTGGTCTCTTCCCAGTTCTGCCTCTCAGCTTCTCCAAGTTCCTCCTGTGACATAGCATCTGTCTTCTCCTGTCCCTACCGGCTCCATCCGCTCCTTCCTATCTCTTAAGGGATGGAGCAAAACACTGCCTTCACTATACTCTCAGATCAGCATAGCAAAGAAACCTCTTCCCTCATGAGACTCTGTCTGGAGGGTTCATTTGACAACACTTATTTCTGGGGAGACACCATTCAAACTTGGGCATCATTTCCCTGGCCCCACATTCCTCCTCCAGGATTTTTTTTCCCTCACTGAAATGCCGTTTCATTTTTCGAGGCCCTTGGCTCTCCGCGGCAACGTCTTCCTCCCTTGACCACGCGGTCAAGGAGACCAGCACCACGTTTTCAGAGGGCCCAGGGGCATCCGAAAGGGCGCTTCTGAGCATTCGTTAACAATCAGAAACCTTGATGCTATCTTAATTTCTGAGAATTCATCTAAGCCTATGGCAGTCGATTATTTGACAGTAAACGCGCGGTTTCTAATGCCGGACCCTCACCCGTTTTACTTCAAGTCTTCCAGTCTGGACAGAAATATTTTTACAAAGTCAGTGACCGTGCCACTCCGGTGACGTTTGAGCCGCTCAGTGTCAGGGAGGCGCGAGGTTGACGGAGTCAGATTAGAAGTGCGCTTCAGACTGCCGGGAAGGGCTCAGACTGAACATGCAGAGCGGAGTTTAAATGGCGCGCTCAGGAAACAAGAGCACTGGCTTCTGAGGTCTCTTTCACGGATGTAAAAGGAGGTACAGTTTTACTACGATCGACAAGGCTGCTCAGTGATTCAGGAGGCTTCGAAAGACGTTGTGAATGCTGGCACGTCTTTGTAGCGGAGACGGAGAGGCGACACCCAGGTGGAGCCATCCTCTAAGGAAGCAGCATTCTGGCTGGCGGACTGCGGTTCCCTAGAAACACGGGGGTGCGCGTGGCAGAATGAGGGTCTTCATGTATTTCCAGAGAGGTGATATCGCCTTTTCAGCAGTCTTCTTATCTCCGTCCTGATCGTCGCCACTATCACTTGGCTCCTGCTTCGTGATCAGAACGAAGTGGATCGGGAAAGGTTTAGCGGAGATCATTACGCTGCAGTCGTAGCCCCGGTTCCAGTGATGGTGCCCGACAGGCCTGGATTTCAATCGGCCTCTTTTACTACCTCTAACTTCAGGAAGCTTGAACTCAGTTTCCTCCTCCCTAAAATGGGAGCCCAAACTTAAAAGAGTCTATTGTGACGAATCCTCTGTCGTGAGGATTAGATAAGCGATCGCAAGTGCGTGGGGCATCTCCCCCACAGCCAGCAAGTCTGCTCCCACCCAGAGTGGGTTACACGTCGGGCTGCTAACCGGGAAGGGGAACGCTTTCTACTCCTGCAAAGATGGACATTCGTGGAAATCCACAGGGACCGTGCTGCTCGGTCCTACAGGGTCGCTCTGAGTTTGGTGCAGAAGACATACTCAATAAATACATGACCCATTTTAGAAGACTGTGAGATGCGGGACGAGTGCGTCTCTTTTTCCCAAGTTCCCAGGAAAAGGCACAGCTGGGGGTTGAACCTGGGTCTTCTCATTCCCACTGGGAAGATAGCTGCCGGTGAGTGTGAGTGCCGGGCTAGCCTGTGGGGCGATCTCCTTGCCAGCTTACCCTCTGCCGTGGCGTCAGCATATGGGCACGGGGGTGGAATACCGTCTGACCCTGGCCTGTGTGGGTGGAAAAGCAAGCATTACCACGTACGAGGTCTGCAATATTAGATGGTGGCTGGCATGTGCAAGCTCTAGGGAAACCGTTGTTCCGTGCCATTGAGTCAACTTGGACCTAGAGTGGGTCTCTGGGGGGAAGTGGTGCTGCCCCCCCCCCCACCCCCGTAGGGTTTGCCAGGCATGGGAGCCCATGCCTGGCCTTTTTCCTGCAGAGCGCCTGGTAGGTTTGATGAGCAACTGAGTACGTAACTTTTGACGCACAAGGGCTCCTTGCGCTCTCGCGCGATGATGCTGATAGTTAAGAAGTCCCGTGGGACCAGGGAGCATTTCCTCTTGTCATTCTGGAGAGAGCAGGGTTTGGCGTGGTCCCAGACCATCCAATGGTGGAGAGAGTTAGCCTCTCTGCTCTCCTACTCCCTCTAGCCAGATGTAAAGAAACAGAAAGGGCTTTCTTATCCACATTCCCTTTTTACAACCTTGTTTATAAACTTTATCTGCATAATCCAAAATAAAATATTAAAGGCCTTTAATAGGCTCTTAGAAGTAACATTTTGGCAAGCTCTCCCAATCATGTTTACTGCATCTTGGGTTTGTAGTTACAGTAAGTCAATGGGAACTTTTCGATATAATTTGAAGTTTACACTTAAATATGAGATGCTTAAAAGAGTAAAAAAGAATGGAATATTCAAATAAATGTTGCACCAAATGTTTGATATTCGCTACCGTTTATTAGAAATAACAAATATGGAACCAGTACAAGTGTTTGCAGGTATATGTGTATACTATAAAAATAAATACTATCTTGAATTCTGTCAACCTCAAAAAGCTGTGCAGGGCAGGAGTAGAAGCAGGAAGGTTCTCTCAAGAAGGGAAAGATGAACTGAAGCTTGTGGAAGGAATTGGGACAGACAAAGGCCCCAAGGATTGTAGGTGATTAAAATATAAAGTATGTGTAGCTGACCTTATAGTCTAAAGAATAAAATAGAAGCAAGGGCCTGAGAACACAGATAACATCCTGAGAGATAGAGCGTTAAATGAGTCATTCTGTTTTCCTGGTGAAGTTAGCTTCGTGCATTGCAGTTCAGAGGAACAACGTTATATGGCAGGAACTGTCGGGTCTTCTCCCTCTTCCCGCAGTGTGAGAAACTGACCCCAGCTGACGTGATGCCTCCAGTGGCAAAGTGGTTTTTAAAAGGTAAAAATAAGGAAAACACCCTTGTTTTCTAGTTGATTCCATTTCTAGTATGTCCTATCCATGGCAAACAACAGTAAAAGATGGACTTAATCGCAAGCATATTTGCATCAGTGGAACTATCTAGGAATAATTTGTGATCCGAGAGCATCTCCCTCAGCGTTCTTTTCAGATGCCAACTTTGTCGTGAAACCAGCAGAATTGGACGGTGTCCACTCAGCGTGACTGTACATTTTGATCTAAGATTCTAGGTAACCATCCTGATCAAAAGGGTAAAATTGTAGAACAGAATTTAAAATTCTAATAAAATCTACATCCCCTCTCCCCCTGGAGAAATGGAGACTACATGAACCCCAGAAACTCTTGTCCTGAGATGATCTTCAAACTTTAAACCAAAATTATCCCTTAAAGTCTTTAAAAGTTAGCAGGTTTAAAGAATGTCTGCCTTGGGCATTATGCTCTTTTAAGAACTATCTTGGTAAGCTCCAATTGACAAGAGCCCCTTAAAAGATTTGATGGGAAACTTAGGGGACGGTGACTTTATGTTCATGGATAGGAGCAGCTCAGGGAAGCAGAGTGGGGATAGTTTTTTTTTTTTTTTTGGGGGGGGGGGCATCACTGCTCTCGTGGTGGGAGTAGGAGGCCCAGCCCCACTGCTGGAATTGAACCTCCATCCCAGTGGGCCGCAGTCCCGCGCACAATCACTACGCCCCCGGGGCTCAGCCCGGGGATAGTTTTATAGCTTGAAAGACTAAGCTGTGTCACTGAATGATACGTTGTAGAAACTTGGACTTCTGGATGCTTTTACTGTGTATATTCTCAACATAAACAATAGATAAGCTATTTTTAAGATTATTATTGTTCTTGTAAGCCTCTACATTTTGAGGCAGTTTACTCTCCAGCCATAATAATCAGAGTAAATGTGTCTCTCAGTTATTTCTGGAACTCCTGGATGCGTTTTAATGCATTCACAGGAATACTTCTTTAACTACTCAGATTCAGTTCTCATGGGATGATGGAAGCTCAAGGAGCCCCACAAAGTTCAAAATCTCCCTGTAGCCACTCATGAAAGGGCAACTGATGGGGTTAGTGGAGGTGCTGTTTGGAAAATTTCGTCTGTAGATGGGGGATATTTACTGGAGAGAAGCTGAAAAAGGATCATTACCTGCAGTGGGACTCCCAGCTGCTGTGACTTGGCAGCTGAGGCACATTGTGTGTTCTTTTGGGTACCTACTTGGCTTCGTGCTGGGAAATGAGACTTGAGTTGTGCTGGGACAATGGTGGAGTTTCATGCGGAGTGCAAACCATAGGACACAAACCCTGTCACAGGATCGCCTGCATACCCCGCACCCCATCATCCTTCTAGGAACCCTGAGAGCACCAGGGTAAAGAGGAGCCAGGAGATCCACATTGTTCTTTAACCAAACCCAATACGTCATGATGAAATCAGTTTCAACTCATAGTGACCCCACAGGGCAGAAGAGCACTGCCCCGTATTTCTTCATAAAAGCAGAATGCCTCATCTCCCTCCTGCAGAGATTCCTCGCTCTCCCCCTCCCCCTACAGCCCAATCACAATGCCTCCAAACTCATTGTTTAAGGGCTATCCTGTGAGGATTTTGTTGAGAAACTGTCTCTGGTCTGCTTTATAACCCCAATCTTGCCCTTTTAGACTTCTCTTCCCCCAAACTATAAGGACATTTAAAAGGAACATGACTTGAATCCCTCTCGGAGGCCAGAATTGCTGTTTCAACATAGTATTATGCATTGAAGAACCTAGAATTTTGGGGGGAAGGGTTAGAGAGAACAGGAACATTGCCTTCAGAAGTAAATAGTACAAGATGAAGGATATGTACAGGAACAAGAGGTTTACATTTTTTGTTTAGTGAAGGTTCTATTATTTAGTACCATTACGTTTTGACATATCCGATATAAAAAAATAGATTTATTTCAAGAAAATGATTTACACAGTTGTTCAGGCTGGCAAACCCCAAATCTGTGGATCAGGTAGAAGGCTGGAGGTTCCACCTGATGTGTGTTTGGCGAGGCTGCAGATCTAACAGTAGACGTCTCACGTCTCAGGAGCTGGAGGTCAGAGCATGACAGGATGAGTTCAAGGTCGAGAGAGCGAGCTTTGGCAGGGCATGCATGTGTATGGTGAACGCAGACCACACTTCCACAGAAACGTCTCTCCCATCCTCTTGGCTGCTCACATCACATTCCAAAATGGAAGGTGGTACACAGGGGAGCCTCGCCTAGCCACAGGGGCCCATCCCAAGAACCCTTCCAGGGGCCAGTAACAGAAACCCCAGCAGAACTGACACACGTTCTTCACCTTCTCTCCTGGAAAAGAAATCTAGCAGGAGGCAGCAGGGGCAGGTGTGCCGTTCTATGGTGTCTTCTTGTTGCGTTGTGATTTCCGAATGCCAGCTTCACTCCTAGACACCACCCCCGTCGTTGTTGTTGTTGTTGTTGCCCATTGCTGTTGATGGTGGCTTCTGACCCACAGCACCCTGAGCTACGACAGAACAGAGTGCCGCACCATCCTCAACAAGTGTGTCCCTCTTGGGTCTGTGGTTGCACCCACAGGGTCAATCTATCTATACTCTGGGCAGGAGGAAGAAAGAAGGGCCACATATTGAAAACCGTGTCCTTCCACAGGATGCGTTGTCAATCGGAATCTCTGTGTGAGGTTATAAATCTCAATGAGGCAGGGATTTCTGCGTTCTGTTAACGAGGTAGGGTTAGGAGAGGGTGGATCTCCAGCCAGTCTATTTTGCAATATGGAAGAGATTGAATAAACAAGCAGTGGAGAGACAGGGTGAGAGAGATGCCAAGAGATGGGAAAACTTTCAAGGAATTGGGAGGCAGGGGCAGAGAGACCCCTTGACAAGAACTGGAGCTCTGAACTGGGATTTGCAGCCTCAGAAACCACGAAACAGTAAGGTACGGTATTTCTGTCAGAGCAGCACCAAGACAACCAGACAGAAAAGCCGCCTCCAGTTCTTCTCTTGTATTTTCTAATGTTGTAATAGGATTTCAGTGTGAAGATGTCAGTCACATCTGAAACCCAAAGAAATCGCATGAAGGTCTATAGACGGCAATTTAAGCAGTTATGCAATCTGTTACTTGATAGCCTCAGGCTCTCCTTTGGGCTCCAGAAAGTCCAGTCAGGGCCATCCACACAGTTGCTCCTTTAAGGTGTTGTGTTAAGGCTCGTTGTGAAACTGGAGTGTGTCTGGGACACAGATCCTTCTTGTCCTCTTTATCAGAGGTACGAAGGAAGCCATCAACTGTCCGATGAATGGTGGTCACTGTTGTAGGTCAGAAGGACTCATTTCTTCATGGGAATTCACTGTATATCAGCCCCCCCCCCCAATTTCTTGCTTGAGTAAGCAGTTAGCAAAGTGCTGTGCCAGGAAGGCATGCCAAGGTATGGGGTGCGGGGGGAGAGCCTAGGGGTGCTGTCAGATGAGCGGAAGTGGAAGCTGGAAAGCAAGAAGGCATTGGGAAATCTGAAATGTCACCTCTCACTCCAAGGTCTGCCATGACTTTGTGTCTGAGACCCTTTCTTGGTCTTCGTTTCAGTTTCTGTAAAAGGAGAGAGCTGAGTTTGGGCTGTGGTTTTTAACTTTTTTTTTTTTGGAAGCCATAGCCCCCCCCCCCCCCCCCCGGGAATCTCTGAAAGCTTGGGGGGGGGGGGTTGTCTCTCTCCAGAAATATCTAAGTGAGAACCTCTCAGATGCCCACTTCTTGGGTCAGATGGATTCTGTGGGTTACTCCAGCCTTGACCTTGTGGAAAGTTCTGATGCATCTATGAAATACGGGGCAAAGAAAAGTCCCACTCTGGGGAGGGAATTAAAAAATGTGATTATTCCTTAATATGCTGCAAAAAGCCCATCTATTAAAAGTCACCCTCCTTTCTAATAAGTGGTTGGTCTTAGAAATGGCAACTCATGCCTTCCCACACTCCAGGTTAGGAAAAAACCCCAGTGGTCACACTCTTTTTAAAACGTGAACTATCAAAGTTTTACATTTAAAAAAAAGTTTTCATTTTTGTCAGTGTTAGACAGGAAGCAGCCAATCAGAACTCTGGGGCTATTTGGTAATTATCTTTCATCTGCTAATTGATATTCAGGAAAGATATGATTGAAATGGGTTTTCACACAGCTGTTGATTAGGCATAATGGCAAAGCAATCATCATAAAGTTAATAATCAGAGCAGAGTCAACATTGGGGACGTTTTTGTTGAGGAATAGAAAGCTAGCTCTAAAGTCAAAAGTGGAATAGAAAGCTCTAAAGTCAAAAGCAAGGTCCAGTCAACACACACACACACACACACACACACAGAGTTTTTCTTTGGTAATTCAACACCAATTAAACAGAGCATGATAAAGCCAATTAATTACACCAAGCTTGAGGTCAACTTTCAAAACTCAAACCTCCATGATAAACAAACCACAATATTTAAAGCCTTCTTGAAAAATCAATAGATACACAGCCATCATACGAGGAAAGACTGCAGTCCATTTCACAACACATCAATAAATTCTAAATAGGCCTGTACTTTGATTAGCTCAAGTCCTTTGGTGCCTGCCCACCCCCTCCACCCTCCTGCCCCATTTCACTCAGCAAGGGTGTCTGAGGCCAGGTGATCCTGTAGAATTTCAGATCTTGGTGAGGATAACAAGGAGCCATTTAGGACACTTGATAAGAGAACCACTTTCTTTTTCTTTTGGCCATCCTCATCAGGAGTCTAAGGTCAATGACATTAATGGAAAGTTAGGCTGATGTGGAGGAACTCCAAATAGGGTAAGAGCAAATGGGCCTCTCAGCTTGTCTTTCATCATGATGCTGATTGAAGACCAGTGACAAGTCCTGTCAGGACTCTGGCCACAGTTCATTGGAAATCATTGGAGAGTGAAAGGTGAGCATGGATATTAGGCAGGGGTGCTGAGAAGCCCAGTGATCTGGCCCAAGGGCACATATGTTTGGGGGTCTCAGCAGAGGCCTATTTAAAGTAATGGGTATGGTTGATGCCCTGGGCACCATGTGAGGGGTGCCATCAAGGTGCAGTTTCTGTTAGCCATCACATCTCCAGCTGTGAGAAATCTCTCAGCAATTAAAAACTAACTGCTATAGGCATAATTCCCCCTGGAGGCAGTGCTGGGTCTCAGTGTCCTTTTGTTGCTTTCTCTGTAGTTTCTCCTCTTATTTTCTTTTAATACATTTGAGTTCACCCTGGGCAGCATGGAAGCCCTGAAAGCCACTACCCAATGAATCCCGAGAGTTCCAGAGGTGCTTCTAATGTATGGCGCTTGCCTGGAGCGACACTTGAGGCTGCTGGGGGCACCATAAACACTTTCTATTCACCATTACCGTTTTTGTCTCTAGCTGTGAGAAATCATTCAGCAACTCAAAACTAATTGTCAGAAGCAATATTTTCTGCATCTGGCTCACTGCTGGATATTTCCAATGTCAGGCCAATCTAGACAAATTTTCTCAGGATAATGAGCTTCTCTGTTCCAAGATCGTGCTTTTTATCTTTCCTTTAAAAATAAATGTGTTCCCTCTCCCCAAAGCCACTGAGCCTCATATGCTGGCTAACCACTGCTTTGAGACCAAGACCTTATATCTTATTAAGAGAAGATGAAATAGGTTTTGGAGTTCAATTTCCTTTCACTTTCCCATCCTGACCAGGAGCCTTGATTCAATAGAGCTTAAGTGCAGGACTCCTAACCACAAGGTCAGCAGTTCAAAACTATAAGCCCCGCTATGGGAGAAAAAGGAGGCTTTCTACTCCTTCTGAGAGTGAAAATCTTAGAAACCCACAGGGACTGTTCTACCTTGTCCTAGAGGGTCACCATGTGTCATAATAGACCCTATGGCAGTGAGTTTTTATTTTATTTGAGTTCCCCATCCTGAGATGGTGAGAAGATGGCTACTTATTCAAGAACTGAGATGCAAGAGTTGTCATGTTCTTAGTGTTTCACAAAGAGCATTCACTGAAAGATGCTGCTTCCAGGGGAACTCAGAGTCATTCGAGTTATGTGATGGTTGGCCACTTTGGCTACATAGAAGCATCATACTCAAACCTTTGAAACTTGCATTAATAAATGAAGGGTTATAAAGGGAAGGAAGGAGATGACTGAGAGGGGCTGAAGGGCAAAGAGTCCAGGGGGAGGAAGCGAACAAAGGGGAAGGCGGAACAAAGTGGGAACCATGGTGGCTGTTGAGTGAGCAGGAGACAGGGATGGGTTGCTCTGCAGCAAGTGTTCCTTGGTGTTTCCTCTCCATGCTGCACCCAAGGCTGGGAGCTTTGTTGCCTGCTCTCTGGGCTACACCTGAAGCCCAAACCATAGTCACCCAGGACCAGAGGGGTGAATCTGGCTTGCTGTGTTCCGACCCTTCCCATCCACTGAGATGGTGCAGGATTCCTACTTGCTCCATCGTTTGAAATGACTCTGTTTCTCTCCCTGGCGTGGGTTGCTTGTCAGTGTGCAGGCAGAGGTGGACATGACGGTGGGAGGATTCTTGGAGAACTTGTTGGTTTGCATTTCTTCCTTTCTTTTTTCAAATCATTTTATTGGGGGCCCGTACAACTCCATACGTACATCCATTCTGTCAAGCACATCAGTACACCATTGCCACCATCATTCTCAAGACACTTGCTTTCTATCCAAGGCCCCTACATCAGCTCCTCATTTTCCCTCTTTCTCCCCCATGAACCCCTGATCATTTATAAATTATTTTTATTTTGCCATGTCTTACACTACTTGACATCATTCTTGGAGAATTTTCATAAAGTCCAAAATAGGGAAAAGCTTTACTCCCTACCTGTCAAAGTTTCTTCCCAGTCCCTTGACCACCTATCCCCGAGTTTAGGATCGCTCTATAAAGCACTTGTAGAAAAAGGATTGTAATTGACAAAGGTCAAGTTTGCAATAATCTTAGGATGTTGAGATGTCCATTTCTACTATAAGTCTTGCAGAAACAGTGAAAGCTTTGAAGTGCCAATGGGTGTCCAGAGATTTCAGAACTACCCAATAAATCCTTGCTTCTCTCCATCATTATATTTCAGCGCCTGGATGGTGTCATTTTGATTCTATACTATTTCCCAAATTGCACTGAGTACAGCCCAAATTTTTCCTCTCTCCTCTGCCATCACCAAGAAGAGTGAATGCTGCTGAGGTCTCAGGTGGGGGTGGGTAGAGAGGTGGGGATGGGATAGGGGTGGAGGTGCGGGAGAGAAGTTGCTAAAGCTTACTTTTATCTAGTTTGAGAGAATGATTATATTCTCATGTTCTGTGTGAGTTGGCTTGACAAAATCAGGACCATTTGAATGATTTATCTGATCTCAAACCTGGCCAAGGCCAATCATTATACCCATCATCACCAGCCTGTCACCAGACAAGCCACCCATGAAGGAGAAAAGGACTAGAGGGAGAGAGACTGCTTTTTCTCAACGTTCTACACCCTTGCCTGTACTGCAAGTCTCAGCTGAACATTTCACCATTTAGTTTACTATGGAAATTTAAGCCAGACTTTTAAGTCCAATGAAGTTGTCTTCTGTCTCTGCTCTGCTCAAAACCCAATCCTATCACTGTGTCCTGACTCAAGGCCCCTCCCAAGACACTTCTCTGGGAAGATGTCCTTCTGTTCCTCTCTCTCTCTCTCTCTCTCTCTCTCTCTCTCTCTTTCTCTCTCTCTCTCTCATCTTCTCTCTCCCTTTTTACTGGATTACTGCTCCCAGCACACAAACATGTCCTTCCAGACAAAAACCACGCCCTCCTCCCATGTCTCCTTAGCAGCTGTCATTGATCTCTGAGCACCAGTCTCAGCCGAGAGGTAGGAAGACTGGCAGGGTGACTGGGACAAGGTGACAGAAGAAAACATGATGTGCTAATCAGAACACATCTGACTTCCCGTTGCACTGGGGAGGGAGGAGGCTGGCGTGTGCAGGGAGGGAGTGTCGGGATGACTGGTCATTCACTTGACAAACCTTTAGTGAGCAGTCAGATGCTCTGCTAGGTGCAGGGGACGTTGGGATTACCAAGTGTAACCCCTCAAACCTCTCTTCCCCTGCAGATGGAAGCACAGGTCCAGGAAGGAGACTTGACAGAGAGGTAAGTAAGTGAAGGTAGCAAGGGGAGTCATGCCCATGCTTCTTGGCGACACAGACGTTTGGAGTTGCTTATAAGGGACTGGCAGGAGCAAGACCTCTAAGACCTCTTCTTCAGAAAGCCTCTGAAGTTTATTGAGTTCCTGTCTGAAAACAAAACAAAACACCTCTGTATTGAGCTTCCTAACCTTGAACACATTAGACCTTTTCTCCAACTAGCTGTGCTGGGGGGCTGCCTGTTCTCCTTTCATGCTTGGTCTCATTTCCAGGCAGGTTGAGGCAGCACATGACAGGACACCTGACCTGTAGGTAAGAGGAATATTTGTCTCGTGCACCAAGGAATTATGGGGTGGACAGTGGGGCAGATGCCGTCTGTCCATCGTGTCCAGGCTCCTCTCCTCCTGTCCACCATTTCTAGCACGTGACTTGGTGCTAAGGGGGCTGCTGTAGCCCCAGGAACAATGTTGATATTATAGGCAGGAAGGAAAATAGAAATCTAGGGGTGTGAGACTAAAGGACATGCCAACTAAGTCAGTCTCCTAGCAAAAGCTGCCCTGGGATTTCCATATGTGAATGCCAATTAGCATCTCCTGGGTCAGCACTGGCTCACGTGACCTGGGGTCTGGGCGAGGTCAGCATCTTAGTTTTCTGTAGACAAGGGAGTTCTGAGGCTGCCGTGGTTAAGTTTTGTACAGCTAACCAGAAAGGTCAGCCATTTGAACTTGCCAGCCGCTTCTCGGGAAGTGTTGTGGCCATCTGCTTTCGTGGACAGGGTCGGAGTTAGAGGAGCTGGGTGAGAACGAATCGAAATTGACTTTGCATCAACAGGTTTGGTGTTTGTTTGGAAACATGAAAAGACCAGGGGAAAACACCTGTGAATGGCTTGGGGTAGTTACCGCATATCTATCTGCCAGCCCCATCTAGCTCTCCCTCTGTAACAGGCCTCCTCAAACCCACGACCCTGAATCTCCCACAGCCCCATGTAAAATGAGCCAAGGAACTCATGGCCATCAAGTTGATTCGGACTCACCCAGACCCTACAGGGCAGAGTGGACCTGCCCCTGTGCGTTTCTGAGACCGTAACTCTTTATGGGAGAAGACAGCCTTGTCTTTCTCCTGAGGATTGGCTGCTGATTTTAAACTGTTCCCTTGCAGTTAGCAGCTCAGCGCATAAACACTATACCACCAGGGCCCCTGTAATATTAAAGCCCATGCCAGATCCAGACCAATAACGTTAGTATTTGTGGTGGGGTCCACCCAACATCTACAATTTTTAAAGAGCCTCTGGAATTGCCTGGAAGCACTATTCTTCTTTTTCTTTTTAAAATCACTTTATTGGGGGTGGATGGGGGGTGGGTGGCTGTGTTAGTCCAGGTAGACTAGAGGAACAAATTCAAGGACACGCATATGGATATAAGAAATGGGTTTATATTCAAGAGGAACAGGACATTGAGAAAACATCCCAGCCCGGTCCAGCTCAAAGTCACAAGTCCGATATTAACCCATATGCCTGAAATCAGTCCATAGAGTCTCCTTCTGATTCATGAAGTCACAGGTCAGTGGGTACAGAATCCTGGCACCAACAGGGGTCTCCCCATCACTCCTCATTTCCAGGGCTCAGGGTCCATCAATAGCATCCCGTGGTGGCAGAAGCAACTCATCGCTGGCAGAGGCCTCCATGTGGCTGCCCCAGCCTCAGAGGTCCGGCTCCATCAGGGCAAAGCCGTGTGGTCTCTCCACCGGCTACTCCAGCCTCCCAGACACTGCCATTCT
>PVJH01038481.1:0-17066 GCA_004026705.1 Nesogale talazaci | reverse complement strand
TTTTTTGTTCTAGTAAATGAATTCAAACACATAGAGATTTGTTTTATTGAAAGTTTTGTAACTATGTATTTTAAACTAATTTATTAAACTGAAAAATAATTTTTTATTATTATAAAAGTCATCCACTTTAACAGATTCTGCCTTTTGAGAGCATTTTACTGCTGATAAAAATGAATAGAGCATGATAATTGCGACATGATATATTGTAAAATATAAACAAAAAGTTCCAAGTTCAAATTCTATTTCTGACAAATGAAACAGAACAGCATACTAAGTGAGCTAATGATTTCATCTGTAATTTAAATGCATCTTATTTTTATTATGTTCTCCTGAAGTAGGCTTTTCACAAAATAAGTAGTATAGGTTCAGTTGAGTTAGGAAGCTACCCAAAACCATACAAGTGACAAGATCGGGTTTTGGACGGGACAGTATAATGCTAACATCAATTATTTATTTCATAAAATTATTCACATTCATTTTATGATTATAGATAAAATTTATCTATATCCTCTAGATATATAAATGTCCTCTAGAGATTAAACTAATTTTAATATAAGCCATAGTCTACATATATGTCATAGCTAGTATACTCATGAACTTCAACATATATGACAAATTAAAAATGATCTTTTATTAAACAACTTTAAATATTTATTATGTATTTATTGAGTAGCTACTGTGTGTAAGTAAATTATTATTGAAAAATAATTATTTTTCATCTCTCATTCTTTGTTGTGAGTTGAGTGAAAGTTTACAAATTAGATCAGTTTTTCATTTAGCAATTCATATATATTTCATTTTGTGGCAGTCATGTGCTTATGTTAATTTCATGATTGAGATGTAGGGGTGGAGTCTAGCCTGTTAATCTGGAGATAGCCATTGAGTAGCCAATGAGGCCTCTGTGTGGGCATGGCTTTCTCCTGAGACTTCCGGGAAATCTCGCGATATTTCTCTCATGGAGATGAGAAGCTAGCTATCTCCCTAGGTGTTTGGACTTAGTCTCAGAGACAAGGAATTACGGACAAGACAAAATGGCCGTGTCTGAGCTGCTGCAGAAGCTGGAGGAGAAGCCACAAGGCCTGATGGAACCAGACCTCTGAAGCTGGAGAGGCCTTGAGGGGAGCCCTGCCAGCGATGAGTTGCTTCTGCCACCACGAAATGCTGTTGATGGACCCTGAGCCCTGGAAGCGAGGAGCCATGGGGAGACCCTTGTTGGTACCGGGACTCTGCACCCATTGGCCTGTGACTTCGTGAGTGGGAAGGAGACTTTATAGACTGATATTGGGCATATGGGTCAATATCGTACTTAAGACTTTGGACTGGACTGGTCTGGGATGCTTCCTCAATGTCCCATTCCTCTTGTATATAAACCTTTTCCTTATATCCATGTGCGTGTCTATGAAATTTGTTCCTCTAGTCTACCTGGACTAACACACATTTCACATTTCATCTCATTGATTATAATTTCCACAATGTAGAGCATGTATTCTACTCCTCCTCATACTATTTGTCCCTAATCTTCTTTCTTTCTTACCACTTTGTCTTGGGAAGATGTTGCTCTTTTGATATTAAACGGTTGATTATTCTAAGGTAGGCTTACCTCACTTGTGTTACTTTTTTTTTTTTTAATGAACCTGTCTATTATTTCTTTGAAACTTACCATTGGGTGAGTTTATTTTCAGATCTGAAAGGTGACTGTGATTGGTAGGATTATTGTGCCAACCTAGCCCATGAACACATGTGGGGTTAATAAGATTGCAGTTTAATTGAAGGACAAAGTGACGAATGGTTTGGTGAGCCTCTCTTTTCTGTGTCATGCTCTCTGGTGATCAGACCAATGTGCCTTGGCTGAGTCTCTGCCTCGACTTGCCAGTCACACTGCCTGTGGAACACCCAACTTGTGAACTGTGTTGTTACAGTTTGAGGTTCCTTTGAGGCCTGCTTCACCACACTGTTGGTGGATACATCACTTGAGACTCAGCTGTCTGCTGCCTTGCCTTGCACCCAAAGGCCCTTGTGATTGCAGGACTGCCAGTATATTAACTGTCTCATGGAAGTGAGTTGAACTGAGCCATTTTTATATTTCTTATGTTCTATCTGTCAGTCTATCTACCTACCTAATCATAAGTGTCCTGGTTTTGTTTCTGTAGAGGACTCATCTGACACAGTGACTAAGGGCCATAATCTTGGTGGCTCCTATCTGATTAACAAGCTTGGTCTTTTTATGAAAGACCTTTGAAAGTCGGTCTTGATTCCTGATTATTATGTCACATATACTTCCCCCAGTGTACCAGTTCGGTTTAGCAGAAAAGTAATCTTAGCAGATAACAAAAATAGAACAGCAACAGTAATTGCTATTTCCATCACACTTCTGAAAGTTTACACCAATATGCAACAGATCATATTTTGTTATCTAATTATATCTTCTCATGAATAAAATAATCTTTGTTAGTGTGGTAGTTATGTGCTCAGCTGCTAATCAAAAAGTTCATGGTTTGAACCTAACAACTAGTCTGCAGGAAAAAGAGAGGGTAGTTTGCTTCTGTAAACTTTTATAACCTTGGAAGCTCTATGGAACAACTACACTCTGTCCTACAGGGCTTCTGGGAGTATTAGGCTGCAGGAAGAAAGCCCTACAAATCCCAGCAGCTTATGGACAAAGTCTTATCTTTTGCTCATGCTACATATCAAATACAAGTTTGGGAGAAAAGTGTTGATTTTAGTCACTTGGAAATCCATGCTGATGGAGATTCCGTCTTCACAGGAGATTCCATCTTCATATCTGGAAAGTTACTTCTGTTAGCAGTTAATTTTTCAGAGGTTCTCACATTCCCGTACGAAACCTCCAGGGGGCAGGAAGTACACTTTTAGAATCAGAAAGTGTTAGTTATCCGTAAAAAGCACAATGGCTGCTATATACCCTAACCTGTCCTTGTTTATAATGAACGAACCAATTAGCGCAGAGTTTGTATTGATTTAGAATTGTTCTTGGAAAAAAATAATTGTGCAATATACATAAATTTATTGAACATGTGAGTGAATTTCTTCATGTGTTAAATATGCACATTAATTTAGTAGTTAGAATTACAATTTGGGATGTGATTTATATATTAAATGATTCAATGTGTACACTGCTTATAAATGATTCAATGTGTACTCTGCATCAGCTTCTGCCAGGGTTCCCATACAGTTTGAGTAATTCGTGAGAATGGTGTGTAGAGGATCTGTATTTCTACTAGTCATTCTGGGTCTGGCCACTCTCCTACACAGGTTTCATTATCTGTGGGTTTTTTTTTTTTTGTTATTTTCTCCATGAGGCTTGAAAATTAACTCTCAGGTCAATGCAAGATCACTTTGGGTATTTCAGCAGAAGAGACAAAGAAGTTTTAACAAGAATATATCTCTTTTCTATATGCAGAACCAAAGAGCTACATTTTCTCCATAGCCTCATCATATAGCTTTCTGGAAGGAGGTCAGGAAACAAAGAGACAGGTGTTGGCAACTGTATGGACAGATATTTTTTTAACCTTAAGCTTTGTCTACTTTTTAAAAACAAACCCTTTCTTTCTCCAAACATTCTTAACAATTCTTAAAGTTTCCAGTATTGAATAGAATTATGTCTTGCTATTAGAATGTCATTTGCTGAGATAAATGATTTTGTCTTTCTATAAAGTAACAATTGCTTGTTACATCCTTAAGCATGCACATTTCTTGACTTAGATTATTTTAGGGATCTTGGATTTAAGATTCTACCTTCTTGATGCAAAGTATTCCTAACAGGATGATGGGACTCAGCAGCACTGTCAATTGATAAAAATTTAGTGTGTAGCTCTTTACAAAGTTTTTATAAAATAAAAGCCACGGAGTCATGTTGTTTGCAATAAATGGCTTCATTATATAGCTTCTAAGAAGGAAACAAGTAAACATTGCTTAAATTGAAGTGTGTCGGTGTTAGAAGAGGAGAAATATTTGCATAAGTAGTTATGACAGTAAGATAAAACATAAGGATTAGAAAGAAATTATGGCACTTAGTTTTTTGTATTTCTTATTAAACAGTCATTTCTTTATTTTCCTCTAACTTTGAAGTACTACAATCCATGAAGAGTTCCTTTAGACGTTTAAGTTTAATTATGAAAAATGATGACCCAAAGAAAACTTTAAATGACAAAAACTGAACCAACTCCTTAAAACTGTTCAATTTAATTACCTATTTTCTTTGGATGATAAACGTTGACATGTGACTTGGCAATTGTGTTCATTTGTGTTATTTAACTGCTACTCTATGGAGACTAGACCTCCCACCAGCTTAATAGTGAGGTGTTTGGCAATTTTACTTGAAAAGACTAATTCTCTTACAATAAAGGAAATTTTTTGTATTAAAAGAACTCACTGTTCAAATGCCCGCTCTTTAATTGATCTCAATAAAATGTTGATAAGGTTAAAAAAAGCTCACTGATAATTATATCCAATGTGAAGTTGGAGAAAAAAATTCTTCTATGAGTTACATGGATGACTAACATTATTTAATTAGACTCCATTGTTTGTCTAAGGACCTCTGGTTAGGTGTTGGGCAGCTTAGCAAAAGGTTGGTGATTCAAATGCATCATTTGCTCTGGGGGAAAAGATGAGACCGTCTCCTCTTGTAAAGATTGACAAAACTTGATTAGACTCGGCACTAAGGATTGCATTCTTCATATTTAGTACCTCTTCAGAAGTTTAAGGAGTCCTGTCAGCATAGTGGTTAACGTGTTGGACTTCTAATCTCAAGGTCAAAAGTTTGAAACCAGAGGTTTCAAGAGAGAAAGATGAAGTTTTCATGAGGATTTATGGATTTGGAACCAGAAGGGACAGTTCTCTTTTCTATAGGGCCGTAGAGTTGGAATTAACTTGTGAGCAGTGAGTTTAGAGGTTTAAGGGAATTTGCTAAACTCCTTAGGCTGTCAGGTGACACACATGTTTTGTGAGTGATTGTGAACCTAAAGTTGGCAGTTTGAGCCCCCAACCAGAAATAACATGCCTTGTTAGATAGACATGGTGATCCATTTCAGTTAAGATCACAGTCCCAAACAAAACAAAACAGAAAAAAAAAAAAACCCAGCAGAAAGCAAAACAAAACCAAAAAAACCCCATGGAGCAATTCTAGCCTGTGGCACAGAAGGTCTCCATGAATTGGAATTCCTTGATAACAGCTAAGAACAATAAAAGAAACAGTTACAACTAAACTCCATAGGTTTTCATTGCTCGTAAGTGGCATGAACTGTAGATAAACTCAACTTACTCTACATCCTCACAACGTTTTTTGTTTTAAGAAATACTATGGTCAAGAACTTCTCAACATTAGCAGTGACCTTCATGACTTTTAGATATTTTAGTTAGGTCTGTCATGGCTACCTGTTTTTCTAGTGTTATACTGAAAATGAAGCATAACTGATATGATAATAAAGTATTTGTATGCAAAGGAGAGGGAGGCAACTGCATATACATCCCCATTTGTCGATTTCTGTGAACCCTCACTTCTCCCCAAGTCTTTTCTGTCATTGGTTGGTTGATGCCAGTGTAATGTATCATAAGCCAGTCCTTTTTTGGGACTCTGATTTTGTCCACTCTTAAAAGTCAAGTACTTTTTGAGTAAAGACATGCCTGAAGTCCCGATAGTCATTTGTACCTTTCTGGGATGATTGATCAAAGTCTTTCTTATTTTAGTACAGATTTTATTGAGGCAAAGCTGTTGTCCTAGGATAATCTTTACTCCAGAAACCCAAACAAGCCCCTCTGTCTCTCTTTAATCCAAACAGTAGTTAATTTAATGAGTAAGGAATATCTGTCATGAACAGGTATTCTTCTTCCTAAAAGAACTATCCGTAAAGGATTCCATTGACAAAAATAACTCAAAAGGTTAGATAAGGAGTTGGCGAGTCGTGACTTTAAGCCTATGGGTAAAGAACAGTTGGACAAAGGAGGTAAGGTGAATTGCACAATTTTTGAGACTATAAAGATAAGTCATATTGTCACGGAATTATACCTGCAGCAATTATTGAATTGGTGTCTCTTTTGCTGTGTATATTTTCAACAATAAAAAGCTGCCTGTTTACACAAGTGGGGGAAGGACATCAGGTAAATCACAGGAAGAATGTAATGGAGAAAGGGAGAGGAAGTTAATGAAGGTAGGAGAAAGAAGGCCTGTATTAAAACGTCACCTACTTCCTAACTGCGGAGAAGTTGTTTTATGTGTTCATAGCCAGCTTTTCAGAAGTAATGAGAAAGCCAGTAGGAAACATTTTCTGGATCTAACCTAGGGCTCTCCCTCTACCCCTTTATTCCCCCAGTTGAATTTCAAGTGTTGTTTGGGACAGCGTTGATCCAATTGTGAAATAGGTTTCTTGAACACTTCAGTGTCTGATGTTTTTGATTCTCTGCACAGTGACAGAATGATTGCTAAGTCATTTTTGTTTTCATTTGGAGGCAACTAGATCTTCGGAATAGGGATCATAATGAACTGACTTGACCACGTGCCATAAATCACGAAGCATAAGGAAAGGCAGAAATGCTAACTCTGAACATTTCTTCCAGGGTTAGAATTAGTCATTTTCCCTTCTACCTTAAATATGTGTATGTGGTAAAAAGTATCCCCACCTGCCACTTTAGTCCTAAGGTAAGTATTTCCCCAGCACCTCAGGAGAGCAGGTCAAGAACAGGATGTGAATCAGGTGAGACATCCTGGATCCTTATTTTGTTGCTGTGATTAGCTGCAGTGAGGAGGCCGCAGGAGACCCTGGGAAGTGACTAGAACATGAACCAGACTTTCCAGATGCTTTTGAGTCGTCTCATTCTGTTGCTAGAAGGAAAAGGGCCCCTTGGAGTGAGGCCACTTTCCCCAGCTTTGGCAGTCACTGGTGGCTGAACCTGAAAGGCAAGCGATGGCATTGGAACTAATGCTTGTTCCAGGAGCTATATGGAAACATATTTCATCCCAGGAAGTGCAAAGCAATTCTGTGAGAGGAAAAGGGCCTCTCGTTTCATTTTGTTTGCATAACTCTAGGAATTATAGAGTTAAACAATATGGAATTAGCAGATCTCTCATGCGTCCAGCAACCTCTTTTTACAGGTGAGGAAATTAAGACTCAGAAAGGTTAAGAGAGATTGTGTGCCAAGTTTGTGTAAGGGCTGACGATTTTGTCTGTTATTTTTTTCCCTTTTGCCAAATAAGACTCTTAGCTTGTGGTTTTCTGCCTTGCTGCATTACTTTATGTTGTGTTATGATGTTATGTTTTATACTATGTTGAATATCATTTCAGAGGCTACTTTCTTAGTTTAGAATCCACAAAACTATTTGTTTAGTACCTTTTTTTCCACAAACAGAGTTGCTTTCTTCTTTTTCTTTTTCCAAATAAAGTCTTGGTGACTCACAATATTAAGCAGAGCTTGAAAAGAAAGAAGGGTATGTCCTATGATCCTAAAATTTAGCTCTATTTAATCTGGTCAGTACAAGTTTTGCATGTCTATGTTATCTCTCTGAGAGATGATCACCCAATGACTCTCACTTAAATGACAGGTGGAACCAAGAGGTTTTTTTGATACAACTGATGTTGCTGCCTCATAAACACAGAGCCCTTAGTTTTCTATTAGACCTTAAAGAATGATCTCCTGTCTTCTAGTCTGGGGTGCAATGTATGTCAATCTCCTCACTTTTCCTGTTCTTTCTTTTCGTCAGACTCGTCACCACTCAGCCTTCTTGTTCTTCTTGCCATGTACTGAGAAAGCAAGTTCTAACTTTCTTCTTCTCCATCTCTGAAAATGTACACTTTAGAATGTTTCATTATGATAAACTCTCTCAATTCCTATTATTTTACAATATTATCAAAGGGACATTCATGAGAACCATCAGGATATTCTTTCTTTACCTCTCTAACCCAGAAAGCTTCCTTCTTTTTTTTTTTTTGGTTTAATCATTATCCTACTTAATTACAGGCTAAATAATCAATTTTGCCTTTACTTAAATATCTATATTTTTGTGAATGATATTTCATGTCAGAGGGGCAATTAAAATGTTATAAACATTTTCTCTTAACCTTAAACTCAAATGTAATGGTACTTTTTTTTTAAAAAAAAAATCATCTTATTGGGAGCTTGTACAACTCTTACCATCCACCCTTTGTGTCAAGCATATTTGTATATTTGTCATCATCAATATTCTCAAAATATTTTCTTGCTACTTAAGCCCTTGGTATCAGCTCCCCATTGTTTTCCTTCCCTCCCAATCACCTCCCTCATGAACTCTTGATAATTTATAAATTGTTATTATTTTGTCATGTCTTTCACTGCCCATATCTTCCTTCACCCAATTTAGATCCTTGTGATCAGTTCCCGCTCTCTACCCCACTTTCCCTCCAGCTTCCCAGAGTGGCCACCTTCACCACTGCTCCTAAGGGGTTCATCTGTCCTAAATTCCCTGTGTTTCCAGGTCCTATCTGTTCCAGGGTATATCCTCTGGTCTAACCAGATTTGTAAAGTGTAATTGGGGTCACGATGGGGGAGGGGGAAGAAGCATTAGGAACTAGAGGAAAGATGAATGTTTCCTCATTGATACACTGCACCCTGCCTGGTTCATCTCCTCCCTTTGACCCTTCTGTAAGGGAATGTCTACAGAGGTGCTTTGAGTATCCACTATGTACTCCCCCACATTCACAATGATATGATTTTTTGTTCTTTGATGGATATGATTTTTTGTTCTTTGATGCTTGGTACCTGTTCCCATTGATAATTCATGATCACACAGGCTGTTGCGCTTCTTCCATGTGGGCTTTGTTGTTTCTCAGCTAGATGGCTGCTTATTTAACTTCAAGACTTTAAAACCTCAGACACTTTATCTTTTGATAGCTGGGCACCATCAGCTTTCTTCACATTTGCTTAAGGCCCCGCTTTGTCTTCAGCGATCATGTCAGGAAGGTGAGCATCATGGAATGCCAGTTTAATACAACAAATGGGTTTTTGCTTTGCAAGACTACTTGAGTAGAGCCCCAATATTCATCGGCTAGAAATGGCACTCCTAAGAGAGCTATTTATCAGATGATGATATAGAACACTCATTATTTTTTCTTCTTGAAATTGAAGAAATAATTTTACCCAAGGCTTTTGAATTCTTTAATTATACCTTGCTCTGACACAACTTAATATAAATCCATAAAAGCAGAAGCAAAAATTTTGTTTAAGATTTAAGAAAACAAAAGACAAACACCTTGCTCCCAAGCTCCCATATCTAGGTCTCAAGGAGATACATCGGGACAAAGGCTAAAAGAATTAAAAAATTTAAAATATTCACGCTGGCATTACTTCTTGGCCTTTTGGCTAAGATCAAGTGTAAAATATTCACACAGGCAGCTATAAATTTGAAGTGGGTAATATTCCAGATGAATGTAAACTACTTTTAAAAATTATGATTTTATTTCCCCTTTTGCTGATTAGCAAGTAAATTGCTATGACTTTCTTTTGTTCCTTTTAAAAATCATTTTATTGGGGACTCATATAGCTCTCATCATACATCTATCCATTGTGTCAGTGTTTACCTCTTAAAGGACATTTTATATGGGTAGAGATTGCAGCCTCTCTCCCCATTATTCCTTTACTCACACCCCTCTCTTTTTTGTTCTTTTTTTTAAAACAAACTTTTATTGGGGGCTCTTACCTCTCTTACCATAAATCATGTATTCATCCAGTATGTCAGCCCATTTTCACATATGCTCCCATCATTTTCAAAGCATTCTTTTTCCCACTTGAGCCCCTGATTTCAGCTCCCCATTTCTTCCCTCCTCCTCCCTCCTTCCCAAACCCTTGATAAATTATAGATTGTTATTCTCATATCTTACATCATCTTCTGTCACTCCTTACCCTTTTTATTGTTCATACCCCTGGGGTCATATAGGTTGATATTTGTGATCAATTCTGCCTTTCTCCCCTACCCTCCTGCAACCACCCTGTTATCACTACTCTTCTTGTTGGCCCCGAGGGGTTTATTTATCCTGGATTCCCCATGTTTCGGGCTCTTATCTATAGCAGTGTGTATGCTCTGGCTTAATATAATTTGTAAGGTAGAACTGAGATCATGAGAGTGAGAGGAAAAAAGCACCAAAGAGCTAGAGGGAAGTTGTGTGCTTCATTGTGCTATACTCCACCCTTACTGACTCGTCTCTTCCCTGTGATCCCCTCTGGAAGGGAAAGTTCACTTGTCTACAGATGGGCATTGGGTCTCCATTCCATGCCCCACCTCTATTCACATTGGGTATGATTTTGTTCTGGGCCTTTGATGCCTGATCCCATCAACACTTCATGATCACACAGGCTGGTGTGTTTTTTCCATGTGGGCTCTGTTGCTTCTCAGCTAGATGGTCCTTTGTTTATCGTTAAGTTTTTAAGATCCCAGATGCTCTTTCTTTTGATGTCCAGGCACTATCAGCTTTATTTACCACATTTGCTTATGCACCTGCTTGGTCTTCAGCAATAGTGTAGGGAAGGTGAGCATCACAAAATGCCAGAATGTTAGAATAAAGTGTTCTTGTGTTGAGGGAGTACTTGAGTTGATTCCCAATGTCCAGTTGCAATTTTAATTCTTAACATAAAGATATGAGTACATAGTTCTATTTCCCTTTCATTATCTATATTTATATATTTATATATGCACATGCTGTATTTAGACCTTTATAAATGCCCTTTGCTTCCTAGTTCTTTCCTCTATTTCTTTTTTACATTCCTCTTGTCCCACCATTATGTTTGGCCTTCATTTGGATTTGGTAATTACTCGCTGCTATATTGTCCATGATTAAGCCCCACTAGGCTTCCTATGCCCTTCTCTCCATTAATTTTAGTTCACTTGTGGTTCTCCCTCCCCACCCTTTTTTTCACCCACCTCTGCTTCTTCCATAGTTCCCCAGAACCATTGGTCCTATTTTTTCCATCTCCAAATTATTTATCCCGCCTATATTATCTAGATAGATATGCAGATACATTAATAAGCACAAAAACCAGGCCAAGCCAAATGCAACAACAAAAAAGTCAAGACCAACAAAACAGTAGCAACATAAAAAAACAGTTAAATAAAGTCACTGACAAAAATGGAAAAGCCTATAAGTAGTTCAAGGTTTGTTGGTCTGATGAGTGTTTTCCAATCAAGTCTGATGGGGTGCCACACTTTGTCTCCAAAGTTTATTTTTGGTATTCCCTGGGGATTTCATCACTTTGCTTCCTTTGAAGCTCTGTTGCAATCACTTAGTGTTTCTCCCAAGCGTGATGGGATAAGATTGTGCCCAATTCCTGCACTGTGTCTCCAGTGTTGACCCCCACAGCACTATAAGCTAGTGAGAGACATCATGTCTCAAGTTGGGGCTGATGTTATGGTCCTCTCTGTGCATTGTCTGCTCTGAGCAGATATTTCTTTCTCGGACTTGGTTGGCCAGCATGTCCTTCCCTCCCTCTCCATCCCTTTTTGTTTCTCCAGTGTGCTCCAATCAGACTTGCCCTTCTCCCCAAGCTATAGCCCCAGCACTATCTTTTGAAGTACATTCTTCTTAGAGGGAGGGGGGTATCTACATAGTTGGGATTGGGCCAGACCCCTTAGTCCTCTCTATTCTTATCTTCCTTTCCCATCTTCATACATAGCTTGTATAATATTGAGGAATTTCCCTCCCATTCCTATCTTCTTGAGTGTATTAAGGAGGAATGGGGGTTGGATGTTGTTGAATGCTTTTCTGACACTTATTGATATTATCATGTGCATCCTGTAATTTTTTCCATGATAATGGTGTGAATGATACTAATAGTCTTTTGTATGTTGAACCATCCCTGCATCCTTGGTTCGAATCCCAGTTGGTCATGGTGAATTATTGGTTTTATATACTTTTGCATTATATTGGCCTGTATTTTGTTAAGATTTTTGCATTGATGTTCATTAGGAATATTGGTCAATTTTTTTCCCCATCACTGCCCTGGTGGGAGTAGAAAGCCCAGCCTTGCTCCTGAAGAGCTGCTGCTGGATTTGAATCATCAGCTCTGTGTGCCACAGCCACGCACACAACCACTGTGCCACCGGGGCTCAGCTAGTAGTTCTCAATTCTTGTGGG
This sequence comes from Nesogale talazaci, assembly GCA_004026705.1. Classification (NCBI taxonomy): domain Eukaryota; kingdom Metazoa; phylum Chordata; class Mammalia; order Afrosoricida; family Tenrecidae; genus Nesogale; species Nesogale talazaci. The sequence goes on along the minus strand of PVJH01038481.1, from coordinate 4,956 downwards.
ATCCTTGTCTGTTTTAGGTATCAGAGTTATATACTAGTTTCATCAAAAGACTTTGCAAGTTTTCCATCATTTCTTTATTTTGGAAGAATTTGTGTTGGATTGGTGTCAGTTCTTCCCTGATTACTTGGTTGTATATTCCTGTGAATCCATCAGACCTCAGGGGTTATTTTGTTGGTAATTACTTGATATACTTGTCTATTTGTTCTATTGCTATATGTCTGTTGAAGTTCTTGATGTCCATCTGGGATAGTCTAGGAAGGGGTTGTTTTTCAGAAGTATTTGTCCATGTCTTCCAAGTTGTTGAATTTGTTAGAGTATAGACCTTCATAGTACTGTGTAGCTATCTTTTTTATTTCAACAGTGCCGGCTGTAATGTCCCCTGTTTTATTCATCATCCTTGCTATTGAAATTTGTTCCTTCTTTCCCCTGGTTAGTTTTTTCCAGGTGTCTATCAATTCTTTTATTACTTTCAAAGAACCACCTTTTAACAGCATTACATTTCCCCACAGTTTTCTTGTTTTCCCTTGCTTATATCTCAGCTCTCTCTTCCTTTTTCATATGTGCATATGTTGCTATAAATCTTCCTCTGCTAAATGACTTTGCTGTGTCCCAAAGGTTTTGGTCATTGTATTTTCATTCTAATTAGTTTCTAGAAACTTCCTGATTTCATTTCGGATCTGGCCCAATATCCACTTCTTTTGTAGTAAAGGGTTATTCATGCTTCAATTGTTTTCCCTTGTTAGATTTATCGTCCTTTTGTTGATTTCCAACTGTATGGCATAGTATCTCTATGTGCTTGAAGTTAATCAGGTTTGACTTGTGTCCCAGCATCAGTTCTACTTTCGAGTATGTGCCACGTGGGCTTGAAAAGAACGTGATTATTTTTTTTTGCGTTTGGGTGGAAAGCTCTAAAAATATCTATCAGGTCAAGTCATTCAATTGTGGTGTTTAGATTTGTAGTCTCCTTCTTAAGTCTCTTTACCTATGATCTGCTTTTTCAGAGAGGGGTGTATTAAAGTCACCAATGATAATTGTTGAGCCTTTTTTAATTTTTTGGAGTGTTTGATTTATGAATTTCGCGAGTCTCTCATTAAGTGCGTTTACATTTATTATGCTCACGGGTTCTTGAGATACTATTTCCTTGAGCATTATATAGTACACCTCCTTGTCTCTTGTGATAGCTTGTATCTGGAGATCAATTTTGTCAGAGATTAAGATTGCTGCCCCCGTTTTTTTTGCTTTGCCATTTGAGTGTTATGTTTTTCTGTAGCCTTTAATTGTCAACCTGTTTTTGTCTGTAAGTCTGAGCTGTGTCTCCTGTAGGCAGCAGATCAATGAGCTATGTTTTCTAAGCCAGTCTGTGAGCCTCTTTTAAAGCCATGATATTAAGTGTTATTACATCCATTTGTGGGTTCTGTGATGTGCTCTTGTATCTTGTGTTGGGTACTTTCCTACCTACCTATCTTATCAGTTTGTGTGGTGTGTGTGTTGCCTTCTTTCCACTAATGAGCTAATGCGATCTTGGGGGCTCCTTTCTCTTTGTCACTCTCTGGGTGGAGCTAGTCTAGATGATGGTCTCCTACTTGAGCTTGGTGAGTGTTGATCTTCTGCCAGTACTGGGTTGTCAAGGCTCTTTTGTGGGGTTGGGTTTATTTTAACATATACTTTGAGTTTTCCCGTGTCTAGAAAGACTCTTACTTCTCCAAATTATCTTAGTAGATAATTAGGCTGGGTATAGTATTTATGGGCTTGTGTTATTTTCCTTCGAGTTTCGGAATATATTACTCCACTCCCTTCTCGGCTTAATCACGTCTGCTAAGAGGTCTGAACATATTCTTATTTAGGTACTTTTATAAATGACTATCTGCTTTTCTCTAGCTGCTCTTATGATTTTGTTCTTGGCTCACAGTTGGATACTTTAACTATTATGTGTCTTGGTGATTTCCATGGATTCAGTCTGACTGGTGTTCTTTCATCCACTTGAATGGTTGCCTGATTTTCATTTATTAAGCTAGGGAAGTTTTCCTCTAAGAATTCCCTTGCTGATTTCACAGTTGACTTCTTTGTTGTGTCTTGTTCCAGTAGTCTAATAATTCTAAATCTTCCTATTCATAGCATCATACATGATTCTCAGATTTTTTTTCAACTTCTCTGATTGTCTTATTTGACTGTTTTTCCCATTTGTCGAGGTCTGCTTCATTGTCCTCTAGGTCGCTGGAGCAATCCTCTACCCTCTTGTCTTTTGGCAAAGTCTGTCAATTTGCCACTGATTTTTCTTATTTCATCCCTTAGGTCTTATATTTTGCCTTTGGTACATTGCCTTTATCTCCTCTATCATTTCATCTTTTTTTCCAGCATTGCTTCCCTCATATCCTGTATGACCTCAAGCAGCATTCTGAAAATTTCTTTCTGTGGCTGGCCAGTATCTGTTCTTCTGTGCACATTGTTAGGTTTGTGATTTCTTCAAGCAGTGTCTTCTGTTTCTCCTGATTTTTTTTGTTGAAGCTGGTTGCTATTTATGTGTTCCTTCTAACTGCCTGCAAGTAGCTGCACTGGGAGGTCGAGCTACCACTGTCCCTTCTTGTGGTTTCACTCTCACTCTAGCCATCCAGTATTCCATTATTTGGAATATGAGTTGGATTATCTTCTCACAGGATGTTGGTTGGGTTGTTGTGGGACTATGAGGATGGCATTTCACTGGATGATTTATCAGGAAGTTGTAAGTGGTGCGTGTCATGGGGCTTGGAGAGTCTTGGATGGTGTGTGGTACTTCCCTCTGCAACTTGAGTGCCTCAGAAGGCAGGTGGGTGTTACCTTCCTTGATGTAAAGCACTGTGGACGACAGGCGGAATTACCCTAGTTGCAGAGATTGCTGTGGAGGTTGAGTGGATTTTCCCACAGCAGCGTGGAGCACCACAAACAGAGGGAGGGTGTTTCCCCAGTCACTTGTAGAGTCTTGGGGTGTAGGTAGGTGTTCCCCCAGTGTTTGAAGGGGAGATTCCCCCACACTTGTGGTGTGGTGGGGGTGGGCGTGATTTCTCAGCTGCATGTCAAATAAACAAGTGCAGGAAGGAGCTTCCCCGACTGGCCCATCAGTTTCCCTAGGTGGAGGGCAGTGGCCTGGAGGCCAGTAGTGGCTTATGAAAGGAAAAAGTAAAAAAAAAAAAATTAAAAAGAAATTAAAAAGAGGAAAAAGAGAAGAAAAAGAGAGGAGGGAGAAAACAAAGACAATAGCAACAATAACCACACACACACACACACATGCACACACACACACATGCACACACACACACACATCCCAAAGTCAAAACCAAAACAAAGATTAAAAAAATGAAAAAAACAATATGCTGAGACTGTGACAGGAAAGAGAAGAGATAGAAGAATAAGAAAAAGAAGAAAAAGCAAGAGAAGAAAAGAAAGAGAAAAATAGAAAAAGAGATAGCTGAGCCCGTCTGAGTGTAGTACTGCCTCTTGTCATGTGCAACACTTCCATAGGGGGGCAGGCTGGAGTTCTCCCTGTTGTGTGGGCGGAGTTGTCCTAACCAGAGGATAGGCGTCTGGAATTCACAGTGATATGTGGAAGGAAAGAGGGGGACAGGAGAGAAACATAAAGGAGGAAAAAAGAAAAAAGAAGAAATAAAAAGAAGGCGGGGGGGGGGGAATACAACTGTGCTTTCTAATATGTAATGAGGTGGGAACAAAAGAAGAAAGAGAGAAGAAAAATGCAAAGTGTAAAGAGATTGCTGATTCCTGATCTCCTGAACATGGGGCTGGAGGGGTTTAAACCCTGCTGCAAAGTGGCAGGTTGGTGTGCCCTTATGGTGCAGGGTTCCCCTGATGCTGGGTAGAATTGATCTCGTCGGCAAGATCACTACAGATACCCAATGGAGCTTTCCTCAGCAGTGTGGACCACAGTAGATGGCTGTCGCTCTTGCCTTGTGTAGTATGTAGCACTCCGACAGAGGGCAGGCTGGAGTGCCCCTGCTGTTTGGGCAAAGTTGCTGTAGGTGGAGGGCAGTGGCTGAAAGCCATCAGTGACACATGAAAGAAAAGAGGGAATGAAGAGGAAAAGCAAAGAAAAAGAAGAAAAAAGAAAGAAAAAGAGAACAAAACAAAGCAAAACTGGGTCTGCTGAGACCAATTGCAGTGGGGAAGATGGAAGGGAAAGAGAATAAAGAGAGAAGAAAAAGAACAGTAAGTAATGAGATAGATGAGGCCTGATTGCCTGGCTGTGGAACTGGAGGAGTTCCAACCCTGCCTCAAGGTAGGGGGGGTGGTGTACCCACTTGGTGTAGGGTTCCCCAAATGCTGGGTGGAATTACCCTCAAAATAAAGATCATAGTGGAGGCCAGGCAGTGGTTTCCACAATGGTGTTGCGCACTGGAGATCCCTGGTATCTTATGTCATATGCTGCATTGGGGTAAGTACTCTCAGCCCAGACCCATGTGTAGGGTCCCAGGCCAGGCAGGGGATCCCTCAACCACCTGAGGACAGGCAGAACTTCCCCAGCTATGTGTAGCATCACTGAGGGCAGACAGAGTTGGCTTGCAGAGTTTCCCTAATTTGTGCCAAGACTGCTGATGCCCCTGTAGCTCAGAGGTCTTTTTCACCACCCCGGTCAGCTGGAATTGAATTAAATTAAATTCACCCCCTGGCTCTGAGCTCTGGGTTTGTGCTCAGTGGGATATTTTGAGCTTGCCTCATGTGTTCTTTGTTATGGTGAGAACCTCTTGGGCTCTGTTGTTAAATCCTGGCATTCCTTAACACTGGATCCCTTATTGTGTTAATGTATGTTAAATTTGTTTTGCCAGTTTGTCTTGGAATTAAACAATGAACCTGGGATTTGCAGTTTTTACCAAGAAAATATTTTTTTCCTCCTTTTTATAATGGGCTTATAGAGTGTCCTGATTTGGGGTTGTCACACTGACCCCCAGAGCAGGAGATCTAGCTTATCAG
>PVJH01038480.1:0-17173 GCA_004026705.1 Nesogale talazaci | reverse complement strand
TCCTAGTCCCCTCCTCCCCCTGATGTCTGCACACACCCCCCAGGAAGCTGACGGCCTGGTGCTCGTCAACATTGACAGCGGGAACGTCACATGTTCTGGGCCCTTGGACGTCATGCTGGACATCCCCGAGGTCCCCACGCAGGCGGCCCAGGGCTTCATCCAGAGGTAGGTTGGACCCGAGTGCATTCGGGGGCCTGTGGACGTGGGGGTCCTTGGTGGTGTGTGTGGCCAGCCAGAAAGCAGGTCCTGCGTGTGTTGCCCGTTATGTGTGACATCCCGGGTATGGTGTGTGTGTGTGTGTGTGTGTGTGTGTGTGTTCGGGGGTTACAGAAGAGCATTTTTGGGGAGCAGTGATTTGACTTCATTCTGTCTTGCTTGTGCTGGGGGGTCAGGTGAGGATCACCGGGCCCAGCACCCTTTGTGCCCAGGGTCCTGAGCAGTTGCTGGGTCCTTAGTCTTGACGGCCATGAGGCACTGTGTGCAGGTGCATTTTGGGGCCCCCTGGGTCAGGTGTGTGTCCAGGAACCCCTGTGTTGGGTGTCTGAAGGCCTGGGTCCCGGGTCTGCACTTTTTGCTGCTGCTCCACAGACAGGTGCCTCCTAGGCCAGGGAGAGCGGGTTTCCTCTGGGAATGCTGCTGGGGGCCTGGGAGGGCTGCCCTGCTGGTGTGGGAGTGGGACATGCCATGACACTGGAGGTCACCCAGCTCTGGGCATGTGTGTGTGTGTGTGTGTGTGCGCGCGCGTGTGTGCGCGTTTCCATTGGTCCCCAGGAGGCTGAGGCTGGAGTCCTCGTACAGTGGGCCCTGGGGTCTCAGACTGACTCAGCCCTGCCCACTAACTTTGTGTTGTCAATGTCATCAGACCGTGGTGCCTGGTAGTGTCTCTGAGAGCCTGGTCAGACCTGTGAGGGCAGCTCTTTGTGGACAGGGCACGTGGTGTGTCTGCATGCTGCAGTGGACAGTGTTTCCTAGATGCCTTCTCTGGCCTCCCCTGTCCTTGTCTCTAGCCCAACCCTCTTGAAGGCAGGAACATTGTCAGCCTGCTGGGAGCTTCCCAGAAGTGTGAGCTTCGAGCTCATTGGCTCCTGCCTGGGCAGGGTGTGAGAGGGGAAGCTTCTGGAAGCTTGTAGGAAGCCCTTGCTTGACCTTGGTTCCAGAGTGGCCATCTAGGGCAGGATGGCCACTGGACGGCTCCAAGGATAGGATAAATTGTTTGGGTCTGTGAGTGCAGCGTCTCTGACTGGTTGTGCTGGCAGGAGGAAGACAAGCAGGAGGAAGACAATACACCCCTAGAGGTTTATTCTCTTTGGGGAACAGAGAGCTATACTTTGTTCCCTCCACTCTGGGAGAGCAGCCTCACCACCCAGCACTTCCAGAATGTTCTCTTGTAACTGCTGAACAGCCTGGCCCCTAGGCAACCCTGTGCCAGCCCTTCCCATCCGGGGGACCCTCTCTCAGTGTGTGTGTGTCTTCTAAAAGTCCCTGGAGAAAGTCCCAGGACTTTGACTTCCACTTTCCCATGAAGGTTGAGAAAGAAACTCCCTTGGGTCTCCCCCGGGTGACTGTCCTGTCCTGCTTGGCACCGCACTGACTGGCCTCCTCCACGTGGTCGCAGGGCCAGAGGTCATGTCTCTGGCCTGAGCACTGGCCGGCCCACCACAGGGTCAGAGGTCCAAACCCACGGGTGGCTGGGAGGGAGAAAGAAGAGACCATGTGTCCCATGAGGATGCCCAGCCTGGGGTGTGTGTGTGGGGGGGGGGGAGGGGGGCGCTGTCCAAGGATCACTGCTCAGTGCTACGGGTCCCCAGAGCTGGAATGGGTGGACTCGGTTGGTGAGTTGTGCCTGGATGTCACGGGTGACTCCCAGGACGTGTCTGGACTCCTTTAAGTTGTTGGGTCCCTGTGGTGCCCTGGGGGAACGGGGGTTACCTGTTGGGGTGCCATTGTCAGGGTCGGCTATTCAAATCCACCCGCAGCTCCAGGCAGAAGGACTGTGCTTCCTACTCCCACCCACCGCTGGCCTCAGACAGGGGCAGGGGCGCTGGGAGTGAGTGTGTGCACCAGGCCGTCTGCTCAAGCCCTGGGTGTGTCCGTGGGGAGCATGCATGGCTGCTGACTGCCAGTCTGGACGTGTGAGTCAGGCAGTGCTGCCTAAGGAAGGCCAGGCGACATTCCAGAAAGGCAGGTCAAGGGTGACGTCGTGGAGAGAACCCAGCACTGCCCTGCACGCAGGGGCCCGCTGTGCTCCAGGCTCCCCCAGGACAGAGCTGGGAGCTGGGCGTCTCCAGCCGGGCAGTGCTCAGTGACCAGCCCCCCCCCCCCCCCGACCTGCCCCGTCCTCTCCCCAGGGTACAGAGCCTGCAGCTGCACCAGGAGTTGGACCTGGCACACCGCAGCGCCAGCACGGATCTGCACGAGGGCCAGGACCGGCGGCGCGCCTGGCAGCGGCAGCTCAACAGCCAGATCCAGCAGGCCGCCCTCCAGCTGCTGGTGGGCATCTTCAGGTAGGAGGGCCAGCCGCACCTGCAGGGCCCCGCAGCGCCCCGAGGCTCAGGCCGCTGCACGGAGCTGGGCCGGACCCCGCCAGGCCTGTCCTTGTGGCCACGCCCCTTTAGCCCTGGCTCTGCACTCTGACCTGCACGGTATGTGTATGTGTGTGTGTGTGTGTGTGTGTGTGTGTGTGTGTGTGTGTGTGTGTCAGGGAAGCCTGGTGGTGTGTAGTTAAGTGCTGGCTGCCCTCCAGAAGGCCAGGGCTTCAAACCCACCCAGCGACACCAAGGGAGGAAGACCTACTGACCTTCTCCCAGGGAGGCCATTGCTTGAGCCCACCCCCATGGGCAGGTACAGCCAGAGCATGCTCACCTGGTGCACTTTCTCTGGGGAGTATCCCCCACCACACTGTGGTCCCCTGTGCACCCCTCTCCCCCTGGTCCCACCTGTCCTGCACAGTCTCACCTGGCTGCCCTGTCTCAAGTCGGCCCTGAGGGGGGTGGGTCAGGGAAGGTTTGTGCCTAAGTTATTTGTGTCCTAAATCCCATGGTTGTGGAGTGTGTGTGTGTGTGCATCCTTCTCCCCCTAGTGGCTCTCTCCTAGGGAGGCAAGGCAGCCCATGGCCCAGTCGGTGCTGTCTAGAGGGCAGTCTGCTGCCCGGGCTTTAAGCTGAGCTGGCCTAGTCAGGGGTTAGGGTGCAGTATAGCACTGATAAAGTACAACGTTCCTCTAGTTCCTCAATGCTTCCTCCCCCTCACCATCATGATCCTGATTCTACCTTATAAATCCAGCTAGACGGGCTGAGCCCCGGTGGCGTAGTGGTTGTGCGCAGGACTGCAGCCCACTGGGACGGAGGTTCAATTCCAGCACTGGGGCTGGACCTCCTACTCTCATCACCGGAGAGCAGTGATGCCCCCCTCCCCCCCCAAAAGAAAATGTTGACTGATAAATCCAGCTAGATTAGAGCATGGTACAGATAAGAATGGAGAACACAGGGAATCCAGGACAGAAAACTCCTCAGGACCAATAATGAGAGTAGTGATACTAGGAGGGGAAGGGGAAGCTGGGAGAAGAGGGGGGGACCGATTACAAAGTTTTACATATAACCCTCTCCCTGGGGAACAGGCAAAAAGAAAAGTGGGTGAAGGGAGACATCGGTCAGTGTAAGACCTGGAAAAATGGCAATTTATAAATTATCAAGGGTCCATGAGGGAGGGAGAGGTGGGGAAAGGACAGGGGAAAAAGGTGAAGCTGATACCAAAGGCTCAAGTAGAAAGGGAATGTTTTGGGGGGTTTTTTTTGGAAGGGGGAGCATCACTGCCCTCTGGTAGGAGTTGGAGGCCCAGCCTTGCTCCTGGAGAGCTGCTGCTGGATTTGAACTGCCCGTGGGCTGCAGTCCCACACACAACCACTGCGCCACCGGGGTTCAGCTGAAAGGAAATGTTTTGAAAATGATGATGACCACAAATGTACAAATGTGCTTGACACCACGGGTGGATGGATGGATTTTGATAAGAGGTGTACGCACCCCCAGTAAAATGATCTTTTAAAAAAAGATGTGCTCGCTGACCACCAGCCTCGCGGTGACCGTTTCAGAGAGAAAAAGGCCATGGTCCTTCTGCTGGGGCCTCAGTTGATGTGAGACCCGGGCTCGAAGGAGACCCAGAGGCTGGGATCTCACTGTCCAGCCGTCAGCCATGACAGGGCTACTGGGACAGGTGTCCCGGCCCTCCTTGAAGATGAGGCCCCTTCCGGGCCCCGTGCACCTCTCTCACGCCGACCCCCTCCTGGCCTGCGACGGGAGCTGACGGGCATCTCCTCTCCTGGCTAGGGAGGTGAAGAATCATTTGAATTACGAACACCGCGTGTTCCACAGCGAGGAGTTCCTAAAGACGAGAGCCCCCGAGGAGCAGCGATTTTATAAGCAGGTGAGAGACATGCGTGTGCCCTCACAGGATGGTGCTACCGCCCCACGGTCTGGGGACACGTTTGCCCTGCATCTGCTCAGAGCTGAAGGGGGGTGGGGGGTGTTTTGAATTTCCTTTTCCCGGTCCCCTCCTGCCCCCCTCCTCTGAGCAGTGACCCGTCTATGTCATCCTTGGGAGGGAGATGCAGAGAACGTGATACTCTGCATTCCCCAGAGTTTCGGTAACATTTAACCCCTTCACAGTGGTGTCCCACCGTCCGCCATGAAACACTTTCCATCCATGGGCTCTCCCTGCCTGTTCATGGCAGCCCCATGCATGCATGCACTTTCCCTTTTTTTTGGGGGGGGGGGCATCACTGCTCTCCGGTGGTGGGAGTAGGAGGCCCAGCCCCACTGCTGGAATTGAACCTCCATCCCAGTGGGCCGCAGTCCCGCGCACAACCACTACACCACCGGGGCTCAGCCCTCATCTTCCTTTTATGTAGATGGATTTTTAATTGTGGATTAGGTGGGTGGGGGGGGTTACCTTTCAGAGCACCAACTCTGTGTGCAACAGTTCACACGACGTGTCACCCCCCCCCACACTGTAACCTACACCCCCTGATTTCTCCCTCTCAGGGAGCCCCATCCTCCCTTTCACCCAAGTCAGCCCCTGTCAGCCTGTTCACCTGTGCCTCCATCTTCTCCCTGCCCCTCTCCCTGCGGGGATCCGGAGTCGATGCCCCTGGGTAGACCAGCCTTTGTCTTGGCACCGCTCTCTGACAGCGCTGGTCCTTTTGGGATGCCCTCCTTCCCTCCCCTGGGCACCACATTCCCCAGGTCTGCCCATGTTGTCAGGGGTCTTCTGGCTCAGCGTTCATTTTTCAGGGGTGTATAGTATTCCACAGTGTGCAGGCACCACGGTTTCTGTATCCATTCTTCTGCGATGGCCATTGATGCTGCGGTGAACACAGGCGTGCCTGTGTCTGTTCCCGTGCCAGCTCTCCTTCCTCAGGGTGGGCACCCAGTGGAGAGATTGCTGGCCCCGAGAGGACTGTCGCCCCCGGGTGTCTGAGGCGGTGTCCACACTGGCTGTGTTTGAGGGGGCCTGGTATCCACGTCCTCGTTTCTGTCATGCTTGCTTTGCGGCTCCTTCCCGCCTGCCTTCTATGGAAAGCTCGACCCCCAAACCCACGCCTTCGCCTCTGCGCTGACAGGGCCAGCACTGCCCGTGTGAGTTTTTGAGACTGGAGCGCTTGACGGGAATAGGCAGCCTCACTTTTCTGCCTCGGAGATGCTGGTGGTTTTGAACTGCCGGCTTTGTAGCAGTTTGTGCTCCAATGCGTGCTCACTCTGCTCCCAGAGCCGCTGCCGACAGAAAGGGGCCTGCCCACGTTTGTGCACTTCTCCAGGACGACAGTGCTCATTTTTCGAGCTGAACTACTTTGACTAAATGCAGTGTGGTGGTACATTTTCCCTGGACAGCTCACGTGGATGGGGTCACACCAGGCGTGGTGTGTTCTGTTCAGCTTCATGCTTCCCAGGGCCGTCTTCGTGGTAGCGCATGTCAGGGTGCTCGCTGGGCTGCTCACTGTGAGGTCGGTGGTTCAAACCCTGCAGCTGCTCCAGCGAGGAAGATGAGGCTGTGCCTGCCTTTGAGGCCCTGGGGGCAGGGGTTCTTGTTAGGCTGCTGCGACGCCACAGTTCTGGGCCTGGCTGGCTGCTGTGGAGGGCTCTGCAGGGGCTGGGGGCTGGTGCAGGAGAGGGACGATGCGTATCTGTCTGTTGCAGGTTCTGGACACCTACATGTTCCATGTGTTCCTGAAGGCCCGACTCAGCCGGAGGATGGATGCCTTTGCCCACATGGAGCTGAGCATGCAGTCCGAGGAGGACAGGTGTGTGTCTACACGTGTGTCTCAGTGCACACGTGTGCACACCCGTGTGTCCGCTCTGACAGTCTGCTTCCATGGAGAAAGCCTGCAGGGCCATGTCCCCTTGTCGCACAGGGTTACTGGGTCATCATTGACTGGACGCAGTGGGGGGTGGGTATGGAAGTGGCTTGTGTGTGTGTTTCTTGGGGGGACACTCTGAACGCCCCCCAGATGTGTCCCCTGTGTTGGTGCCTTGGTGCCTTCGCTCAGGCTGTCGTGCCCGCCTTGGTGATCGCTCACTGCTCCTCAGAGCTGCCGCCCTGCCGCCTGGCCTGTCCCTCTGGACGCCTCACCTCTGCTCCTGCTGTGTGACAGGCCCTGCTGTGCTGTCAGGGCTGACTTGTGCTGGAAGTATCATTTGTACATACGCACCATCCCCCCACTCTCCACTGCTCCACATTTTGGCCCTGTGAGGTCACCACAGTGGACGGGTCAGCATGCTTCTTGGAGAGCCACTCTGTGAGCAGTGTGCTTTCTCCCGCCCCAGGCTCGGCGGCGTGCTGGGCAACCCCCGTCGTCCCACCGTGCAGAAGCCGGCCCTGCGCAAGTCCTCCCCGCTGCAGGCGGCCCACCGGCGCATGGTGGTCAGCATGCCCAACCTGCAGGACATCACCGTGCCCGAGCTCCCGCCCAGGAACGCCTCCCTCCGCAGCGTCAGCCCCACCAGCACCTGCAGCAGCTGCAGAGGTGAGCGCATCCCCCCCACGCAAGCCCGCAGCCCCGGCCAGGCGTTGATGGCCACTGGCCTGTCACGGCAGTCACGGCTTTTTCAGCCGCTCTGTCCCCTGAAGCATCTTCAGAGTCTTCGTTCGAGAGCCACCTTGATGACAGAAGAGTGTTCCCTCTTGATTTGTGTGGGTTTCTCCCCCCCCTGTTTCCCTTTCCTGGGCTGGAGCCTTGACTGCAAAGGGTAAGATGCCTGGCTGCTTACCTGTGAGCTGGCAGTTCAAGCCCACCAGCCGCTGCAAGGGGGAGAGAGGAGGTTGTCTGCGCCCGCACATGCTGCAGCCTCTGCTGCTCTTTGTTTCCCTGCGGAGTCACCGGGATCCCATGAGCCTCCACGGTGACGTGTGGTCACAACAGGGAAATGAGGCCAGGTCCTGCACGCCCCCACCCCTGCTCCCCCACCCCTGTGTGTGCTCTGAGCTCTTGCTCCATCCATTCCGCCCTGGGTCCTCCTCTTCTCGGGTGATCTTGTCCTGGACCAAGCAGGAGGTCCTTGTCCAGGGACTGGTCTGTCCAGCCCACAGGTCCAAGGGACATGAGACCAGGTCTCACCGAGGAACGAGGGTCCTGCCAGCACCTCCGACGGATTAGTCTCTTCCGGCACCGTGTGTCCTCCACGCACATCACCCCTTCTTCTGCGGGCCTCCTTGTCCACCCCGCAGCTTCCGAGGGCCTTTGAGAGTGCTCAGAGGAGGGCCAGCTCTGTCCCTCGGCACGGGAAGGAGCTTGTGAGCAGCACGGGGACCCGGTGCAGTGTGTCCTTTGGTCTCGGACACCTTGACCCCCTCGGCCTTTCCTCCACCTGTTGCGAGGGGACACGTGGGTCCTGTGGGGGAGGGCTTGGGTGATTTGAGTTTTGTTCTTTACACCGAGTTCCGATCCATTCTGGAGTCTGCATCCTGGGTCTTCACACGGTCCAGCTTCTCGGATCATTTCCCGACCGTTCAAACTGCACGAGGCTGGGGAGGGGACACGCCCCCATGTGAACCTCCGGACTGCAAAGCACGCCGGGCTCCACTGGCCTGTCCTTGGTGGCCGGGCTGCTGTGGAGCAGAGCTCTGTGCTGACTCTCTGCCCCGTGGTGTTTCAGTGCAGAGCGTGGCCCCCAAGGTGACCTACACGTTCAAGATCCCAGAAATCCACTTCCCGCTGGTGACGCAGTGCGTGCACACCTACTACGCAGACTTTGCCGAGCTCCTGAGCAAGGCCATGAGCCTGCTGGGCCCGGACAGTTCGGTGCTGCTGGCCCGCTACTTCTACCTGCGCGGGCTCATCCAGCTGACGCAGGGCAGGCTGCTGGGCGCCCTGCTGGACTTCCAGAACCTCTACAAGACGGACATCCGCATCTTCCCCGCCGACCTGGTGAAGCGGGCGGTGGCGGCCATGTCCGCCCCCGAGCGTGCCCAGACGGAGCGGACGCCGGAGCTGAAGCGGCTCATCCACGAGGTGGTGGACACGCCTGGGGAGGTGGCCAAGGTGGACGACCACGTCAAGAACTTTGAGCTGCCCAAGAGGCACATGCAGCTGGAGGACTTTGTGAAGCGGGTCCAGGAGTCCGGCGTCGTGAAGGACGTCAGCACCATCCACCGGCTGTTCGAGGCGCTGACCGTCGGTAAGGGGCAGACGCCCGCCCCCTCACCAGGGCCGGCGGCGGGGGAGGGGGGCTGTGGGCTTCAAGGACAGGCGTGCACCACTCTTATGTGGACGGGGCTGAGACCCAAAGTGGCTCACACACTCGTGCCTGAAAGGGTTAGGGTTAGGGTTGGGGTGGTGCGGGGAGCATTTGACTCTGGGTCCTCTGTGGGGGGGCTGCAGACAGACGAGTTCCCTCAGAGACCCCTGTCTGTCTCCTTCTCCAAGCCCACCTCCCTACAGTTGGTTCTGAAGGACAGCGAACCATGTCGCTGGCCTTGTAGTCAGTACATCACCACGATGCCCCCAGGGCACCTTAGGAGACCTCAGGATAAAGGTCCACTCCAGAGAGGGAGTCCCAGGGGACCCACGGGGCAGTGCACATTAAGCCAGCCTGGTGGGTCACGGTGGTCGTTTTGGGGGCTCCCAAAGGGGTCGTCTTGGTGGAAGATCACAGGGACTTCTTAGGAAGAAGCTTAAAGGAAAACCACACTGGGAAGGAAAGGCCAGGCGACCTCAAGGGCACAGCTGGGCTTCCAAAGACCAGCTGACCTGTGGCAAGCAGCCCACGCCGCCCTCTGTTGGTGGGAGGCGGAACTGCAGCCCCTCTGCTCGCGACGTGAGCAGGACTAGCCTGCCACCCTCAGAAGCCCCTGATGTGATCGGTAACTGACCTTTGCTTTGCAATGTACATCCCTGCCTCTCGTTTGTCTTATTTCCGGGTCCCTGGCCCAATCGGGTAGCTGTTGGGGTTGAACGAAGGTGGTTGTGCTAGTCTGGGTAGACGAAAGAAACAAATTTATAAACACGCATATGGATATAAGGGAAAGGGTTATATACAAGAGGAATGAAACATTGAGAAAGCATCACAACCCAGTCAAGTCCAAGGTCACAAGTCTGATATTAGCCCATATGTCTGATACTAGTCTATCAAGTCTCCTTCTGACTCACGAAGCTCGTGCAATGACACTAGGACAATCACAGGCCAGTGGGTGCAGTTTTGTGTGTCCAGTGGCAGTAGAAGCATCCCGGTGCTGGCAGGGGTCTCCCCATGGCTCCTCATTTCCAGGGCTCAGGCTCCATCAGCAGTATCCATTGGCTGTAGAAGCATCTCAGCGCTGGTAGGAGTCTCCACGTGGCTTCTCTGGCCCTAGAGGTTTGGTTCCATCAGGGTAAGCCCATGTGGTGTCTCCTCTGACTCCTCCAGTCTCCAGGGCTCAGGGTCTATATCATGCTATCATATGTCTTATCAGTAGACTGTCTCCAAGAGACTTCCCAGAAGCCTCAGGAGAAAGCCATGCCCACACAGAAGTCTCATTGGCTATCTCCAGATTGACAGGCTAGACTCCACCCCTGCACTCCCAGTGCTGAAAGTGACACAGACCCGTGACTGCCACAGTGGTGAAATGCTTTGTCCCCTGCACACCCCACCCCTGTCCCCCCACCCCACCCCCCGGGGCTTGGGGTTCTCAGTGCAGGAACCTTGGTTCACAGGACACTCCACTCCCAGTTCTTGTCTGTGATACAGTGAAACCCCCCCCCCCCCCATTGATTTGTCATGATCTTAGCGGATAGTGCAAATGACCAATCTCTTTGTGAGGGTCCCATGCACCTTATCTGCATGTCACAACCCCCCCCCCCCAGGGCCCCCTGCACTTGTCTGCATTAGCTGAACGACCCTTCCCCAGTGGGCCTGAGCCTCTTAGCATCAGTCCCGCGTGGGGCTTACAGGGCCTGGTGAGGGGACATGTCACAGCAGTGCTCTGCATGGTCTGAGTGCTGGGCTCTGTGGAGGCGGGCCCGAGGGTGGGGGGCCACCTACATTTTAGAAAAGTCCTCTGGGTGCTTGGGTGGGGCCCTGGGCACACTGGACAGAGCAGCAGACAGGCTCAGGACACAGGGAGAGATGGCACTGAGCACTTCAGGAACAGGGAGGAGCTGAGGAGCCAGAGTAGCAGGGCCCAGGGTCAGGCCTGGAGGTGGGGAGTGGGTGGGTGGACAGGGCTGGGTCCGTCCAGTGGTGGGCTTGGGGGAGTGCACAGAGATGGGCCCATCCAGTGGTGGGCCTGGGGCCACACAGCTCAGCAGCCATGCTCTGGGACCTCCCACCCCCTCACTGTCTTGTTTGTTCTGATGGGGCTGTGGCTGGGCTACCTTCAGGCAAGGCTCGATCCAGCGGTGCAGGCAGGCTGGTCCTAGCTGCTTGAGGTTGGCCCTTCCCTAGGGTGGTCTCTGTGTTTCCAAGGATACGACGCGTTTCGCCGTAGCTAGGTCTGGGTTGCAGGGGCACTTCTGGGGCCTGGCTGCAAACCAAGGTCCGCTCACTGCCACCACCTCCCTGCTGGCACACAGGGGCTGTGCTGGGGCTCCGAGACGGAGGTGTTCACGGGAGCAGAAAGCTCATCTTCCTCCTGTGTTTGGTTTCCGCCTCGAGGCTCGGGGCCCAGCGTGTAACTGCTACCCCAACCTTGGCTCCTTGGGGTCCAGGCTAGCAGAGGTCAAAAGGCCAGCGCCCTGCTGCCGGGGACTGAGGCACAGCCCGGGGCTGCAGAGCAGCCTGTCAGCGCGCCTGGCCCTCTCTCGGGCGGGCAGGAGGGCGGGCACTCAGACCCCGTGTGCAGCCGTGCTTCCCCACAGCCCCTCCTCCCTCCTCCTGGCCCACTCCCAGGGCACCAGAAGCAGATCGACCCCGAGACCTTCCGCGACTTCTACCGCTGCTGGAAGGAGACGGAAGCGGAGGCGCAGGAGGTCAGCCTGCCCAGGTCGGTGACTGACCAGCTGGACAAGAATGAGTGTGTCTACAAGCTGTCTGGCGCCGTCAAGACCAACCGCGGCGTTGGCAAGATCGCCCTGACCCAGAAGCGCCTGTTCTTGCTCACGGAGGGGAGGCCCGGCTATGTGGAGATCTCCACCTTCCGGAACATAGAGGTGGGCCGGGCTGGGGCTCGGTGGGGGTGGGGGTGGGCCCCTGGGGCTCAGGGAGGCAGGCTGCTGGGGCGGTCTACCCTAGACTCAGCAGGGGTGGGTCACTCTGCATCATGGCTGCCCAGCTCTTGCCTAGACCCTCTGGGGCCTTTGTGAGCCCGGCCCCTTCCACAGCTGCAGCCCCAAAGCCTGAGCCCCCGCCTCACCCGCACTCCAGGACAAGCACACTCCTCTCCTCCGCCCCTGGGTGTGACCCCCCCGGCCTTGTCTCTCTGCCTGGGCAGGAAGTCAGGAGTACCACATCCGCCTTCCTGCTCCTGCGCATCCCCACGCTGAAAATCAGGGTGTCGTCCAGGAAGGACGTCTTCGAGGCCAACCTGAAGGCCGAATGTGACCTCTGGCACCTCATGGTGAAGGAGATGTGGGCCGGGAAGAAGCTGGCGGATGATCACAAGGTGCTGCCTGCTGGGCCGAACCCAGGCTTGTCCACTCCGCATGTCCTCGTCAGCACGTGGCCCTTCTCGTCTGTGGGGCGGGTGCCATGGTCTCTGTCCCCGTGGTGGCAGTGGACCAGAGGATGTGATCCCGTCCGTGGGGTGGGCGGAGTTGACCCCCGGTGGCCGTGGAGAGGTTGTGTTTGTGCATCCTGGTGACAGACAGGGCCAGGGGAGGAGAGCCCTGTGGCTGAGCTGTGACTCCACAGGTGGGCTCCCTGCCCCCCTCTCTGCTCCCCTTCTGATCTGGTGACCCTCCCCGAGGGAGGGCAGCACTGGGCAGCATCCGCCAGGCAGGTTGGCTTGGGCATTCGGGGCACAGCTGCCCTGAGACTTCCTCACCCAGACCCCACAGGACAAGGCTGTGGCAGAGAATGGGATGGGCTCCAGTGTCCTGGGGACTTGGGTGCCGTGCTCACTGTGGGCCATGCAATGCCACAAATGGGGCCATGTGCCCCTGGATCATGCAGAAGATGGGCAAAGACCAAGCACGTCAGGTGAGGTCACCCAGTCACCAACAGGCCTGCTGGGAGGATGGGGAGTCTCCATGACGGGAGAGGCCCAGGGTCAGGGGCGGTGCCTGGGAAGCCGGCTAAGGCCTGTCTGCCTCTGACTCACCCTCTAGGCCTGCTCCCCGGGTCCCTTGCTTTGGGTTCTCATGCCTAGCCTCGTCCACAGAAGGTGGGCCGCTTTTGTCAATAAAGTTTTATTGGAACACAGCCAGGCCACCTGCTCTCTTCTGTGATGCCTGTGGCTGGCTTTGTGCCAGGCAGCAGAGCCTGGTGGTCACATGGGCCCCCACGTGGTCCCAGGCATCTGGAGTGCTTACTGCCCAGCCCTCTCAGAGAGGACTCGCCAACCCTGCATGAGTGACCGGTAGTTGTCTTCTCTGAGCTAGCACAGAAAGGCCATCGGCCACCAGCCCAGGTGTTTCCCTCTGACCTCGGGGGCCGTGTGCAGGTGGCGTTGCCCTCTGGCTGCTGCGCTGACCCTGCTCCACGCCTTGTGCAGGACCCTCAGTACGTCCAGCAGGCCCTGACCAACGTGCTGCTGATGGACGCTGTGGTCGGCACACTGCAGTCGACCAGTGCCATCTACGCGGCCTCCAAGCTGTCCTACTTCGACCGGCTGAAGAACGAAGGTAAGCCAGTGTGCGTGCACTGGCTCGGGGGGCGCACCGGCCGTCCTTGGGCCCCAAGGTGTGGGCAGTGCTGGTGTGGAGGCAGGGGACTGGCCATGCGGGGTTGCCAGACCGCCCTCCATGAGGGGACAGCAGCGGGGGCGGGGGGTGGGGGGGAGGGGGAATCTGGGGTCAGCGTGAGGGGCTGCTCAGCGCAGGCTGGTCCTGGAGGGTTCGGTGCGGTCGCCTTCTCCTAGTGGACTGTGGTTGTGCATGGCCCCCCCTGGGAAGGGGGCGCCTGGACAGTGTGGGGTGTCACAGTCAAAAGGGAGCCCTAGCTTCTAGGATTCCCTCGAGTGCAAAGGTTCAGTGCTTGACGGTGAATCCAGGGGTGGGTGCAGGGAGAGCGGCCTGGCGGCCGGTTTGTAGGGCCGTGGGAGGGGGGCTCTCTCCCTGCCCCTGCCTGTGCTAACCCTGGGAGGGGCTGCGTTGCAGTGCCCATGGCTGTTCCCAGAGCCACCTCAGACACCCTCAAGCACAAGATCAGCCCCTCGGCCGGGGAGACGCTGCCGCGGGCCGTCGATGTCCTGTTGTACACGCCAGGTGAGGCCGCGGGCAGGGTCACGGCTGCCCGGAGCGGGCGGGGAGACCACTGGTGGGTACCTGGGGCCAGGTGCTCTGTCAGGAGAGACCTAAGGGGCAGGCACGTGTCACTGTGTCTGAGGGTTCCGTGAGGGCGTTTCCATTGGGCGGTGTGTGTGTGGGGGGGGCAATTGCTTCACTGGGGACTCTGTGTGCCCCCCATTTGGGCAGCTTGTGGTACCTGCCCGTCTGCTCCCCTCACTTCACACCGATGCCACTTGACCCATTCCTGTCGTCACTGTGAACCCGTGGGCCCACCTGAGGCCTCTCCTCACCCCTGAGCCTACACCGGCCAGTGGTGCTGAGATGAACGGGTGTCTGCTCTGCCCCCTCTGCGGCGGGCCTCTCCCTTGGGAACCCAGGGTGATGGGTGATGATGACGGGTGTCCAGGATCCATGAAGATCCCCACAGACTCGCCCTGTCAAAGACTCCCCAGCCTGCTCCTGAGACAGCCCCCAGCGGGCACCGGTCCCCACGGCCCCCCTGGCCTCCGGGGAACACCGCTGCCCTCCTCCGCAGGGCACCTTGACCCGGCAGAGAAACTAGCCGATGCCCGCCCCAAACTGTGGTGTGCCCTGAGTGAGGGCAAGGTGGTGGTATTCGATGCCTCCTCCTGGACTGTCCACCAGCACTGCTTCAAAGTGGGCAGCTCCAAACTGGTGAGTGCCCGAGGCCCCAAATTCCACCCCACCCTCCCTTCCCGCCTTCTTCTGGGCTCCCAGAGTGCCGTGGGACTTCTGGAAGAGCCTGCTCACGCCAGCAGGCGCACAGCCTGTCACCCAAAAAGGCAGCCCTCAAGCCTTAGGCTTCTGTGTGCGCCCCCAAGCCTCGGTGTGCCCTTCTCTTCCCCTCCCCCCAACTTTGGGAGACCTGGGCTGCCCCCCCCACCCATGGTCCCCATTTCTACGTAGCGCCCATGAGCTCCACCTTGCAGGTGTCTCATACCGGCTCTTGTTTCTGCGTTTAAACTCCAGTACAGTGACCCCTCACCTACTGTACCCACCCTAACATGTACATGGGTTGATTGATTGTTTTTTTTTTTCACACGAATCCATGGCTTGTTTGTTCATTTTTTTCAGCCAGCATTAAAAAAAATCATTTTATTGAGGGCTCATATGACTCATCACAATCCATCTATCCACTGTGTCAAGCACATTTGTTCATTCATTGCCACCGTCATTTTCAAAACATTTTCTTTCGACTTGAGCCCTTGCTATCAATAAGCTCCTCATTTCCCCCCTCCCTCTCCAAGGAACCCTTGATAATTTATATCCAACATCTCCCTTCACCCACTTTTCTGTTGTCCACCCCCCAGGGGTTGTAGGTCGATCATTGTGATTGGTTCCCCCTGTCTCCCTCCACCTTCCCCTTCCCCTCCTAGTATGGCTCTTCTCATTATTGGTCCTGAAGGATTTATCTGTCTTAGATTCCATGTGTTTCCAGCTCTGATGTGTACACACATATATTCTCTGGCCTAGCTGGATTTGTATGGTACAATTGGGATCATGATAGTGGAGCTTTATCTTTAAGTTTATCATTTTATTGGGGACTCTTGCAGCTCTTTTTTTGTTTATTTTATTTATTTTGTTTTGTTTTTGTTTTGGGGCATCACTGCCCGTGGTGGGAGTAGGAGGCCCGGCCTTGCTCCTGGAGAGCTGCTGCTGGATTTGAACCACCAACCCTGTGGGCTGCAGTCCCGCACACCACCACTACACCACCTGGGCTCAGCCTCTTGCAGCTCTTATAATAAACCACGAATTAGTTTTATCAGTCATGTGTGTGGGCGTTTGTCATCATAGTTTCAACATGGCTTTGTATTTTAAAATCTGTTCACCTCTGCCCTCTCCTGCCTGCTGGGCACCATCCTGTTCGTCAGGCTGAACTCCACTGGCTCTGGTATCCGTGGCATGCTTGTTCCAGGCGTGAGCCCCTCGTGGACAGCGGGCAGCAGTTTCATGTGCTAGCTTTCCTTCTCCGATGCTTTCTCCTCCTTCCGGCCCAGGGCCTCTGGGAACGCCAGTGCCTGCACGTGGGCCTCGTCCTGCCCTTTCCTGAGTGCCTGCCCCTCTGCCCTAGCTGGTTCTGTGCAGTGGAATGTCGCCAGGCCCTGTCCGCATGGTCCAGCCTGCCCTCCCCTCCTGGTTGAGGTGTCCACCCCCACCTCCCCAGTGTGTGCAGTGGCCTTGTTGTTGGCCTGTCACCTGTGGAAGGGCACGTGCATCCTTTCTGCTCTGTGGCTTCTGTGACCCGTCTGCAGTGGCCTCTGTGTCCACATGTGGGTGCAGGCGTGGGCGTGAGATCGCCAGCTCATGACGTGGACTGATTCCAGTTCTGTGTCTTGAGGAATGGCCAGGGTGTTGTCTGGGGGAGGGACGCTGTTTGGCATTCCCTCCGTCGATGAATAAGGGCCCTAACCTCCTTCCTGCCCTTCCTGCGTGGGTTACCGTCTGTCCGTCTGTCTGTGTTTTCATCCCAGCCATGCTCTCGGGAGGAAGTAGGTTGACTTGCATTGGAATGCCCTCCGTGCCCTCCTTTGGTCACTTTATGATCGGGCTACCTCCCCTTCTGTTAAGTTTTCTTTCTTTCTTTTCTTTTTTTTTGCATCACTGCCCTGGTGGTGGGAGTAGGAGGCTCAGCCTTTGCTCCTATGAACTGGAATTGAACCTCCATCCCAGTGGACCGCAGTCCCACGCACAACCACTACACCACCGGGGCTCGGCCCCTGTTAAGTTTTTTTTTAATCTATTTTGGTGATGGGACTCTTATCTGATTCACAGTTCCTTAGGGTAGACCTCTGCCTCGGTAGCTTATCTCTCTGAGGTTCTGGTAACATCTTTTTATGAACGCAAGTTTTAAAGATTAACACACCCCCCCCTCCCCGCAGTCACATGGATTTATCTGGGCCTTTGCTGCCTGTGCTCCTGTTACGGGGTGAGATAATCTATTGGCGGAGCTGGTCCCCACCATGCTGACCTGTTTGTCCTCCGAAGCTTTTACGGTTTCAGCTTGTCCCCCTGGGCCCACAGTCCATCTGGACCTCGTTGTCGTGTGGTGTGAGGCTGGAAGTTCCAGCTCTCTGGGTGGGGAAACCCAGCTTCCCTGCACCACCTATTGGAGAGCCCCTCCATGCTCAGTGAGCAGACTGAGCGCTCTGGTCAGAGCAGTTGACCGTGGAGGCATGGGTTGATCCCTGGACTCTCGTTCTCTGTTCCATCTGCCCGCGGGTCTGCTGTGAAACCAGAATCAGCCTGCTTTGATCATTGGAGCAACGGGTCACTGGCGCCAGCCCTTTCTGAATGGTGGGAC
>PVJH01038479.1:0-17141 GCA_004026705.1 Nesogale talazaci | reverse complement strand
TCCCCCCCCCCCCCACCCGCTTTTTGGGACTGATGATATTGAAATTCTCTATGGTCTCTTTCCATCAAAATCAACTTGATTCTTTTGTATCCATCTGGTGAAGTATATGTGTATTGACTTATGCTGCTGAAAACAAGTATTTGCAATGAATAAATCATTTGTCTTGCAAACTCTATAGTGTGGTCTCTCAGAATATTTATATTAACAAAGCCATACTTTCCAACTATAGATCCCTCTTCTTTGTTTCCAAACTTTGTAATTCAATCACCAGTAATTATCAATGCATCTTGCTATGCCTTAATATGGCTGTGATGGTACATAGTTGAATAAACTATATTTCAGGGTTGACAAGTTTATTCAACTTGGCACAGCTAGGAAATGGCACCACTCACATTCAAACAAAGGACTTCCTGACTCTAAAGCCAGTGCTCTTAGATATAATTAGTCAGTTTCAGGACCTGGTTCATAAAGTTGCATTGATGTGTTCCAAACCATGAGGTAGCCCCCATGTGCCTCACATGAACTGTGTAACGAGAAGACTTCGGATGAACACTGTTGGTGCTCGTCCACCACACAGAGCTGATTAATTTTTATGGATTTCCTGCTGTGGAGAAAATGAGTATCAGGAAATGGACATAGTTTGAATAGCTTCAGTGTCTTCTTGTGAGTAAATAAAGAAGGGAAGCAAAAAGTCACTTACCATGATTCCAGTAAGCAAACACACTCCTTTCCCACAATATGTGTTGGGTACCATGTCCCCATATCCGATGGACAGAAAGGTTATTGATATCAACCACATCGCTCCAAGGAAGTTGCTAGTAACATCCTGTTGATCATGGTACCTAAAAAACAGCAAAGGGAACCAGAGCTTTTTAATGAATCTGTAGTTCTGGTGGCTAAGGACAGTTTGATTCAATCCATGAAAGTTACCAGACATACTGTAGGTACTGCGCTCTTTATGGTTCTGATAAATGCAGTTGCGACTCTATCTCAGTCTGAAAGACATTGTCAAGTGTTTTATTTTTGAAAATACCTCAGAAAGGACAGCTTTATGAAAATCTATTTCCCCCCTTGATTTGTCCACAATATACAAACATTTATTTACCTTTGTGCACATCTCAACTTTTGCCCATACCTCATCACTCCTTGATACCCAACAACTCAGGTGTCAAATTTATGGGAAAACAGACGCTTTTCTGCATTAGGCTACTAGCTACGAGGTCAGCAGTTTAAAACCATGTCCAAGTTCCTAGATTTGCTTCAAAGGAAGAAACCTTTTTTCTCTGCCTCAAGCCTGGTCTGTGTGTTCCTCAGTTCCTAAGCCATCTGTGTGTTCCTCAGTTATAGGAGGTGTTGTCCTACAGACGATTGCGTAGCACTCCTTCACTCACCATTCTCTGGGAAGGCAGGAGCCGGATCTTGGACCATACAGTTACATCTGGAATTTTTGTTTAACAACAGCTGTTGACTTAGCAGTTGCATACAAGAAGTGTGTGGGCAAAAGGAGGAGAAGAATACAGTTTATCCTGATTATTCTTTGAGGTGTCAAAGTGTCCTGGTAGGGAGAATAAATATAACTTTTTTTTCTTGAAATAACAGTGGTGCTGGCCTTTGGCTTTTTATTGCAGACACATCTATCACACATGCCACAGTGAAGCTAGGTCCACCTGAGAGAATTTGTTATTCTTTCTTTCTTTCTTTTTTTTCCCCCCTAACGCTACACCTGAGAAAATTTGCTTGGACACGTGTGCTGTGGAATCATGATGCAGACATGTTCTGGGCATTAGAGGTAGTCTTCCTCGAAACACCGCCCTCCTGGCCAGCTGTCAGACTTCTCCTTGCCTCACTTCTGGCTTCTCTACCCCAGAGCCGGCCACTATTGCCCTGAGATCCACTGTCCCTGGGCTCAAAGTCCACAGTCTCCCTGTCTGAGGAGCCAGAGGTAGGGTGCCCACACCCTATCCCGAACCCCCCACAGCGAATACAACGGACAACACATCGTCTGTCTGTTGGTTCATAGGGTCTTCCTTGACTAATATTTGGAAGTCTGTTATTAGGGCTTTTAACCTAGACTTTCTTATCCTGGAAGCTTTACTGAAATCTGTCTATGGTGAAGGATGCTACTTGTATTTTAAATACTGCTGACAGAGCTTCTAGAATCACAACAACATGATAGTTGTCACAATAAAACCTACTCAAACCAGGGGGGGGCGCGGGGGAGATATCTGCCAGGTACAAGGGTTTTTTTTGTTAGAGAAAATACAGAGATGAAATCTGACATTTCTTATCACATGTTCCTACGAGGCAGCCTCTCTAGGGCTGCTGTGGTTGCAGGGGTAGAGGGCAACTCCCTGGCCGTGATCTGCCTGGAGGTCTCGTGTTTGGCCGGAGTGAGTGTGGAACACTCTGATTTGCTTTTCCTGGAGCTCTTCTGATTTGGCTTTTAAAGTTTGGAGTAGTAACTAACTTTCAAAACTTGCAATGAAAAAAAAAGCATGCCCCGGAACAGGGAGACAAGCAGGCTTCTCCTTAGTCTCCCACCTCTAAAAATATACACATTCCATTTGACTCATTGCCAGCCTCTTAAGCACTCTGCCATTATCTCAGTCAGTCATTATTTATTATATGCAAGTCGCATTACAACGAGTGAGAGACATTAGTCTTCATGGAGGGGGATTTGTGAGAAGCACGTATCCTTCCAGGAGTTGGTATTTTCGGGCTTGAGATTCGGTGGCAAATGAAGTTTTTTGTTTTTAAAATAATAAACCTAGCTCACAAGGGAAAAAATAACATTTCACACCCATGTTTACATTATATTCAGGCATATTTAGTTGTGAATAGACAAGATGAGTTAATGAGGGAACAGATTAGATGCTATTAGAAGAATCACCACATTTCTATCTTGGTACCTCAGAAACAAATTTTAAAGTTATCATCAGAATGATATTATTGCTTAGAACACCCCCAGATTTTGAATTTATGCCAGATTCACACCATTGTGAATGATTAAGATGTGCAATTTACATGGCTAAAAAAATTTCAAAACATTTTCCATTGTACAAGATCATTCATGAGACTTAACTCCGACAATTCTACGCTTCTTTTCCACAAGGAGAACTGTCATGAAAAAGCAATGACAAAATGACTCACATGGCACATTTTAAGTTTTGCTCAAGATGAGTGCCAGGAATTCCTGATGATCTCAGGCATTTAAAATAAGGGTTTAGGGGGGAGACTTACTGAACAACATTCATGTTGCATAGATTCCAAAAAAGTATGGGGACAAATTCAAAGTTTCAAAGGAAGTGCAATGTTCCCTTTCTCCTTCCTTCCTTCATCACTAACTACAGCGTTAGTACCATTCTTAAATCACAAGTATGGGAGGTTTCTACAAAAGCTCCCATGTACAAAAAAGTTCACAAGGATTATTTTTCCAATGGCTTCTCTGAATTATTTCTCTTGGAATGAAAGTGTGTGCATGCTGCCACACTGAACAGTAACTTCCAGTTTATTTTCTTCACTCCCTATTCAAGAATGGAACTCAAGAGAGAGAGAGAGAGAGAGAAGAGAGAGAGAGAGAAACCATTTCCCCCCCCCCCCTGAGAGTCAGAATAACGTCAGAGAAGAGAGGTGGCCTGGAGGGGGCTCAGCGGCAGCATTGGCATTTCAATGACTGTTCTCTTCATCGTGGACTGCCAGGCCTTCTGTTCCAGGCACTTGTGGGTGGACTCAAAGCACTGATGGTTCTGGGAGAGGCCTCCTCACCTCAGAATCATTAATGATCCATGGGAGAAAGGTGAGCCTTGCTAATTCCACCGAGTTACAGCATCAGAAACCCACAGTGGCAGCTGTACCCTTCCCCACAGGATAGCTACAAGTCAGAATCATCTGGACGGCAGTGATTTTGTTTTTAAAAAAAGCCATTTTACTGGGGTTTCTTGTGTTTCTTCTATCACAATCCATCCACATGTCAAGGACATTTGTACATATGTTGTCATCATTTTCAAAACATTTTCTTTCTACTCAAGCCCTTGGTATCAGCTCATTTCTCCCCTCCGATTTTTTTAAATGAATAATGAAAACTCAGCTTTTTGCCTGGTCACCATACAATGATTTCTACTAGAGAGTAAGCTGTTCTGTATTTAGGAAGCTTCAAATTGGCCTTCCTTTCTCATTTTTGAATTCAAAAGACACACACCTAAAACAGTCAGGGGAGGGGCAAGAAAGAGAGGAATCCAAAGATTCTGGTGAAACTGAATCCTGGGGTGTGGTGGGGTGTGGGGTGGGGTAGGAAGGCATATAACCTCTGCAGGTTCGATCAGAAAAAACCTAAGTGACCTTTTGTGCCTCTAAGGGAAGTGAGTGTTGGGACACATTGGACAGTGTACAGTATGAAAAAAAAATAACAATTTGTAAATTACTAAGGGTTCAAGGGGAAGGGGGGGAGGAAGGGCAATATAGGGAGCTGATACTGGGGGCCTGGAGGGAGGGAGGATGTTTTGAGAGTGATGATGGCAATGGGGGTGTAAATGTGGCCTGCATACAATTGATGTTGGTATGGATTGTGATGGGAGTTGTGTGGGCCCCCAATAAAATGATTCATTAAAAAAAGAGGGAGAGAGGGGAAAGGGGAGCCTTTTTTTTTTTTTTTTAAAGAGGAGCTTGTACCAAGGAAAATGTTTGGAAATATATGTGGCAGCATGGGTGCAAATGTGCTTGATACAAATGATGTACTGAAT
The DNA here is from genome assembly GCA_004026705.1 of Nesogale talazaci. Classification (NCBI taxonomy): domain Eukaryota; kingdom Metazoa; phylum Chordata; class Mammalia; order Afrosoricida; family Tenrecidae; genus Nesogale; species Nesogale talazaci. Next base: position 12,402 of record PVJH01038479.1, on the reverse strand, counting down.
GTTGTAGTACTTGTAAGAGCCTCCAATAAAATTATTAAAAAAAAAAAAAAGAAAACAAAGAGGAAAAAAAAAGGAACAGGATGTTTCCAAGATGGTACAATTCACTATTATGAAAGGAGAATTAAAACCACAGAAGGAAATACCATAGTTAGAATGGACTAAAGACAGTGGCAAAATGTTCCCAGAAAAGAGAACAAGAAGATAAAAAAGGGAAATAAAGAGGGAAAAAAAGGGTAGAATTCTCAGTGAATCCGTTTATAAGATCCAGCAATTGGTTCTCCAGAAGGAGATAGGAGAAAATGGAATGACATCAAACTAGAAGGCAGGTATTTCTCAAGGGAAGACTCTATTGAGTGATCTGCATTCTGGATCGGAGGGGGGGATATCAAATAGATCATTGCAAAATAGAAAATTTCCAGAGTAGAGGTCTTGAATGTTTCAGGGGGTGGGGGAGGGGGGAATAGATCATAAAAACAGCCCAAGTAGTTGTGTATTGGACAACTTCCTTGTCTTCTCGTGTATGTAAGAGAATAAGTAGTCTCTCTTGCCTGGTTGTGTGAACAGGAAGAGTGAGGAGGAGAAATTGAAGGAGGGTAGAGAAAACTCCCACTCTGCTCTGCTTACCCACAGAGAAGACACACTGTGTGCAGGGAACACGCTTGTCAGGAAGGGGGGAGGAGTAGAGACAACGGGGTGTCTTCTCTGAGTGATAAGCATGCATCTCGGACGCCCATGTAATTCATAGCTGAGTCATCTGACCACGAGGCAGCCCATGCGTGCCTATCCCTATCATCTCTGTCAGTAATGACACTATCATTTGCAGTTTCAGAGAGGGGATAGGCCGATGGTTAGCGTCCCTCCAATTCCCATCTCTGTTCTGGGCATGTCCTCTTCAAGCAGACTTAAAGGGAGCAAATCCGTTTAAAAGAACGAAGTCAGTTCCTTTCAAGCTATGCTTCAGGAGCCCTGGTGGCGGTGAGTTAGGCATCGAGGAGGATTTCAAACATACCATTTGCTGCACGGAGAAAGATGGAGTGGTGGCCACAAAGGTCAGTGAAATCCTAGGTAGGGGCAACAGGAATCTGAGTTGACTTGAGGGCCGAGGGATAGGTTTTGGTGGTTGATGTTAGGTGTTGTCCAGCTGACTTGAGCACACGCCACTGTCCCATGTCAGAGGAGGAGTGCCCCTGAGGGTGTTCTTGGCTGTAACCTTGACAGGGGCAGATAACCAGGCCATTCTTGCCTGGAATCACTGGGTGGGTTTGAACCATTCACCTTTAGGCTCCTGGGCCAGCACTTAATCATCTGCGCCACTGGGGGTTCCTCAGCCAGCCACTTCTGGTTATTGTTCGGTGCCATCAGGTCGGTTCCAACGCACAGCAACTCTGCATAGCAGAACCGAACCCGGTCCCATCGCCGCCATCCGCACAGTGTCTGAACCTGTTCTTGCAGCCGCGAGGTCAGTTCAGCGTGGGAGAGTCTTCCTCTTTCTCCTTGTCCTTCTCCTTTACCAAGGATGTTGTCTTCCTCGGGCCAATCTCTCCTGACAGCACGTCCAAAGTGCGTGTTATGAAGTCTCGTCATCCTCCCTTCTGTGGAGTCTCCTGGCTGAGCTTCTTCCAAGACAGATTTGTTCCTTCTTCTGGCAAGGCAGGGTATTCTTAAGACTCTTCACCAGCACCATCAATCAAATGCATTAATTCTTCTAGTGTCTTCCTTATCACTTGTCCAACTTTCACATGTGTACGAGGGAACAGAAAACAACAATGGCTTGGGTTAAGGACATCTCAGTCCTCGTACTGATATCCCTGGACTGCAGTGCTTTTTTGGGACCTTGAACCCATGAAACCATACCAAAAAAATCAAAGAGAGAAAGTCTAATGAAGGCCAGGCCTAGGTCCAGTGGGGGAAATGTTTACCTGAGAACACACAGACACACACAGAGCCTACGAAATCAAGATATCTGAGGTTGGAACCATGACACAGGGATTTTTTTTTTAAATCAGAATCATCCATTAACTCTATTTCAAGAGGAACTTCTCATTCAACAACATGTCAGAAATCTACATGCATAAAATAACTTTTGAAGGCAATGGAAATTGGTGAATAAAAAATTGGTATGTGCTTTTGAGAGATTAGAGCCTAGTAAGAAAAATAAGAAAAGATGGATAATACTAATGATAATGAGGGTCGTACACAAGTTTATAAGAATATGAATAACAGGAATACAGACATCTCAGGGAAATACATAGCAGACTGAAAACAAGGACAAGGCTATCTAATAGTTTAACACTGGCAACAAAGTTTATCATTTAAAGTAACATTTAAAACCCACTAGGTCTAAATCTTTCATACAAGTCAGGGTTTTGACTGGTTCACGGAAATCGAAACAGATGCAAATTTGTAATATGTGGGTGTACAGAAGTGCTAAGTGGAACAGGAGTCATTGTGAGTTGAATCCCTGGAATGGGAGACTCAGAAGAAGCATCTCTTTCAGGAATGTGGGGTAGGAGACTTGATTATTGCCAAAACTAAGTTAAGCAACATACATTTATTGTGGCATTATCAACCATCAACATTGAGCAGGGCACCATTGTTTCTGACTCTGCCACCCAAGACATTGGTTGCTGTGCAACACGCCTCCTAGCCTCTTTTCCTAAAAGGAGAATTAGGTATCTAGGAGGGTGTCTGCCTATACTTTTCCTATGCCGGTTGTAATTCCAGTACATCTAGTTTTGCACATTCTGGTCCCTTTCTAGTTTTGCTTTGTCAGCCATGACTGAACTGGGACAAATCAATTGAAAGCTCAGCTAAATACCTCTCTGAATGAGAGTGTGCTAAATGAAAACACCGAAACGGGCTGTTTGAAACAACTCTGTAAACACTTTGCAGAAAGTCTTTTTAGGTCTGAGATTCTGAAGTGTCTACGATGATTTCTCCCTCGTCCCCTGCACGTACACCTGCGCCACCAGGTCCTCCTAAAACAAGCTGTAGGTTCCCAAGGACTGCAGCGCCGACTGCCTGCCAAACCAACCCGTAACCCAGGAAACTGGCAGAGCCAGGAAGGACAATAGTGCCTCTGAATCCTAGTTTCAGTTTAGGAATGAGCCAGCCTACATTTTCATAAATTATCTTATTTTTTGTTAACTTTAAAACACCAAATTTAGTAAGTTTTTTTTTAAACTTTGATGAGGTGGGTCCTTTGTCCATTTGGAATTTTTCTTCTCTCTTGATTTGAGTGAAAAAGCAAAAAGGCGTGTGTGTGTGTGTGTGTGTGTGTGTGTGTGTGTGTGTGTGTGTGTGTGTGTTTGCTTGCTTTAGTGTGTCTTGACTGGCAACCAGATTTCAGCTTTGCAACTCTGAGGCAGAGAAGAACGATGCAGCGGGCAGTCGCTAGGTGGCAGTGCTGTACTAGTTTACACTCATGGCTGCTTGTCTTGGCTTTGGCCAGGCTTACAGTGGTGAAGGGACATTGCTGGAGTGCAGTCCAATAAAGGACCCTTTCCTGGCCGCCCTGAACATGGATGTGTTCTCTGGAGTGGACCAGCGTGAAGTGAATGAGCCTTCCTAGCGGTCACTTCCACATGAGCAGTCCTGATTTTTGCCAGGAGTCAGGAGCTTTTCCCTGGCCTGCATGTGGTGGGTTTGGGGCAGGGAATGTATTCTGAATCCAGCGTGTCATATTGTATATCTGATGCAGCGGTCTGCCTTCACATTTCATCTGCTTGAGACGCTCTGGAGCAGTGGTTCTCATGTTCCCAATGTCCCGACACTTTCATACAGTTCCTCATGTTGTGGTGACCTCCCAACCATCAAATTCTTTTCCTCGCTACTTCATGACTGTGATTTTCCTACTGTTAGGAATCCGCAACCCCTGTGAAGGATCATACCACCCCACAGGTTGAGAATTGCTGTTCTAGATCAAAGGCCAGCATATCGCCCCAATCAGTGGGACAAAGGTTCCCTGCTGATTTCTTAGGCTGTGTTGGATTTGCACCAGCATTCGAAGGTGTGCTGGATCTAAGGCTGGAGCCAGAGAATGATTGACTGGGGCCACCTTGAGGTCTCATGCTGGTTGACCCAGGTCCCTGAACTCCTCAGAGGTGTTCTTTTGCCTAAGATGAGGATCATACAAGGCGACTGTGAACACTGAGATGCAGTGTTGTCCACATGCTTCTGGGCCAGTGAATAAAGAGGATTTGCCTGTTGTTTTAGAGACAAATCACTTTACATTGGTCTAAAAGTGGCCATCACAGAACGTCATGACTTTTAAAGGTAGACTTCTCTTTGAATACAAGGGGGTGACATAAATGTGGTGTGAGCAAGCGCAGACAGCTGTTGGTTTGGCTCCCGCTGTCCTACTGTACACTTGGCTGCTTGGTTCAAGGGCAGAGTGACTGTGGCACTGGCGTGCAGAAGAAGGGCAGAGAGGGATGGAGAAAGGAGAGACCCGAGGAGGTAAAAACTGGGATCTGTCTCGGCAGGGCACAGCAGTAAGGAATGAGGGCCCATCAGTCCCTGAGAGAGGAGCACAGAAAGAAAGAGAGATCTAGAAAGCAGAAGGCTTCCTATACTCTCCCACTCACCTTCCGACTCAGCCAGACCAGCACAGCTGTCTCTAACATGCCTGTGAAGCGGTGGTACAGGAGGTAATGGTGCACTTCCATGTCTAGAATACACCTGTGTGTTCCTGAGACATTTTGATTGGGACTCTGTAAATCAGCCCAGCTTTAAGGTGCCACACCTGCAATTAGCAGTCGTCATGAATTCAGTCTAGAATTTCAGTTTTCAAAAGACAGCCTATGAAAAGTCCTTCCTGCACACGTGGCTAAAAGTGCTTTGGCTCCAGCCCTTGGGGTCCCAGACGAGGTTTCTCAGGAAGTACCACAGTCTTCACCCTCACTGCTCTATGCCCAGAACCAGAACTGTAGCTGGCAGCAGGGTTTGGAGGGAAACATGGCTCCAGTCAAGCTGAGGAACAGGCGCGCAGCCTTCCCGGGGTCATTTTCAAGGTTTACCAGTGAAATGTTCCCACTCTACACTTCTAAAAATTCGTCTTCGAGTCCCGACTAATTACACCTTGCTTGATGCCTCCGGGGCAGCTAAAATATAGACTGCAACGCCAAATGTCAGGAACTAAATGAAAACATAGTGCACGTTCATGAAGGAGGAGCATGTGTAGCCGACAAAGCACTCTCAACAACAACCCCTCCCCCCAGCAACATACACACACCACAGTCTTCCAATCCCCTGGTACATCACATCCTCGAGAACACCCTTGTCACGCGCTTCAAGGGAATTGTGTATCTTCTAGAGGCACACTGGCATGGGGCGATGCTGATGCCTGGTGACCCCGCCGTGAGTTCCAAGTCCGTGACTGGTGCTGGAGTAGAAGTCTCGTCTTGTTTTCAGCAAGCAGGGGCTGATTTCCATCTGCTGACATGGCAGTGAGGCCATCCCTCCCCACGTGTCCAAGACCTCCCCAGGGATCCCTGACTCCAGTTCGCCTGCTCCTTTTCGTTTTTCCACTTAAAAATCACCCTCATTGTGTAGCACACAAAGATCTCTCAATATTCTTCGATTTGTAGTATCTTGGGAACTTTAATGGTGATTATTAACTCCAGCTTGAAGGCTTACCACCGGTGGAAGCAAGCTGGGGGCAATACGTGCTTCGTCAAAGAGGCTCACCAAAACACACTGGTCAGTGGGTCCACACATTTCTAGTGGCATCAGGGAAGGCAGCTATTTTCCCCCACGAGAACCACAACACCAGGTTGTCCAGTTTGTGGGATGAGTGAATTCTGGATTCATGAAAAAGGAGCAAAGCAGAATGAAGCCTGCGTGGAGAAATTGCCTCGGTGCTTTGGCTGTTTTCTAGGTAACTAAGGGTCACCGAGGATGGGATTTCCTAAGACAAATCCCGGGAGCTTGTTCTTCATCTTTTTAACACAACACACGACAAGCGTCTTCCTAACTTCTGCCCTTTGAGAACTCTTAGGCAAATACCTGCCCACGGGGCTCACTCTCATCTCACTGTCTTTGCGTGAAAGCCTCGTCACTGCCGCCAGACAGAACAGGCTAGAGTGGCCCCCATGGGTTTCAATAACTCATTCCTAGCATAGAAAGCCGGGACCTTCTCCAGCGGAGTGGCTGACGGTTTCAAACTGCTGATCACGTGGTTAGCAGCTCACTGCCTAGCCACGAAGCCACCAGGGCGGTGGCTTTCTTTTAAAGTGATAACATTAGTTTCATCGAAGCTAAACTTTTAAAGTTCGTCATGGCACACCTGGCTAAGCTCTGGGTTGCAAACCGAGAGATCGGTGGTACAAGTTCACCAAGACGTGGCTTTGGAAGGAAAATCTAGGGACGAACTTCCCATTCCTCAGCTCCTGATAAAACCCTCCAACTCACATGGGGTGAGCCGTAAGGCAGAAGTGACTTCATGAAATCTGGTGGCAGCAAAACCCTTACCCAACGGGAGAGTGGGATTTGAACTCACACAGCGGTCGCCAGGGAAGGAAAGTCAAGCGGTCCGCACCAGCACCTATGCAGAAGAAGTCGAGGGCATTTCCATGAACCCGCTTGTGGGTCTGGCGAGCAGGCCTTGCGTACCGAGGTTGGTGATGGCTTTATGTATTGTCAAGGAAGAGGATTCCTCTCACGTCACTCCCTCCTCCTGAATCTCAGTTTCCTCTTTCATGCATTCCAGTGGCCAGGCCAAAGGCAGCAAAGCACACGGGTCTGCTGCACTCCTGACCAACTCAGGACGCCGTGCGCCCTTGCCAAAGATGCTCAACCTCTCTGCGCCTCCTCACCTGGCTGCCTTCTTCCCTCACTGACTGCTGTGCCTGCCTGAGGAGCTGAGACCTGTGAAGTCTTTGGAAAATTGGGCATTCTTCTCCCATAGAAAAAGCACGCCCGTAGAGAAAACATACTACTGTTGGTTATGATCTTCTTACACACATTTAAAAAAATTAGTTGATATACTTTGTATTGCACATAGAAGCTTATCAGGTTATCAAGCAGTATTTCTTCAGGACAGAAAGGTGGGTCAAAGAGTGTTATTAGTACACTTCCAGTTCATACATGCCTGGGTTTACTCCAAATGAAATGTGTGTGCACACTTCTTTCCATAATATAGCTCCATTGAGGGGATTTTAAAAAATACTACAATATCATTTTAAAGATATATACATACACACACACACACACACACACACATATATATATATATATATATATATATATATAAGGGGGGCTACCTTAAAAAGTTGAACTTTCCCATCAGTCTTTTAAGCAACACTGAAACTAAGGCAATCATTGGGACTCATCAACTTTTATCACAATCCATACATACATCGATTGTGTCAAGCACATTTGTGCCCTTGTTGTCATCGTCATTATCAAAACGCTTTCTTTCTACTTGAGCCCTTGGTATCAGCTCCTCATTTTTCCCCCTCCCTTCTTCCCCCTCCCTCCCCATGAACCCTTAATAAATAATTTATAATAATTTATAAATTACTATTTTTCCATGTCTTAAACAGTTCAATGTCTCCCTTCACCTGTTTTTCTGCTGTCCATCCCCCAGGGAGGAGGCTAAATGTAGATCACTGTGATCGGTTCCCCCTCTCCCATGTCCCCCAGGAACCACTCTGCACTCTCCCTCATTCAAAATGATATGGGTTTTTTTGTTCTTTGATTTCTGATACTTGATCCTATTGATACCACATGACCATCCAGGCTGGTGTGCTTCTTATATGGGGGTTTTGGTGCTTCTCAGCTAGATGACTGCTTGTTTACCTTCAAGCCTTTAAGACCCCAGACACGATCCCTTTTGATAGCCTGGCACCATCAGCTTTCATCACCACATTTACTTATGGACCTGCTTTGTTTTTAGCAATAGTGTCGGTAAGGTGAGCGTCACGGAACGCCAATTTACTAGAACAAAGTGTTCTTGCATTGAGGAAGTACTTGAGTAAAGGCCCAGTGTCCACCTGCTACTTTAATACTAGACCTGTAAATATAGGCACATAGATCTATTTACCTATTGTCATATATAAATGTCTTTACATATGTACATGCCTGTATTTAGACCTCTATAAATTCCCCTTGTCTCCTATTTCTTTCCTTTATTTCTTTTTACTTTCCTCTTTTCCCACTATCATGTTCAGTCTTCATTTAGGTTTCAGTAATTCCTCTCGGTTACACTGTCCTTGATCAAGTCTTATCAGGCCTCCTACACCCTCCTCACCATCTATTTTAAATCACTTGTCTTTCCCTTGTCCCTGGGTTTGTTAACACCCACTTTTCCCAGCCTCTCCCTCTCCCATGTACCCCTGGAACCATTAGTCCCATTGTTTTCTCCTCCAGCTTGTTTTTCCCACCTATCTAGATAAGGTGGTATTATGGAAAGAATTGTAGGCAAAGTCTTGGATTTACCAATACTAAGCCGGGTTTCTTAAACATTGCCCACTTTTGCCTGAGACATTGGTAACATGAATCAGCACTGCCAGAAACACTCTGCCTTCATTATACATTTAGTCCCGAATTAATTGTTGGTTGTTGCCCATTCAGAAACCTCTTATTGTTGCCAAAATTTACATGACCCCCAGCTTTAGTTGCATGATCCAATATTGGATTGTGAAGGTTCACTCAAAACAGTGGCTTTCAAGGGAAGCTATGTTGGATCTACAATGACTTCACAAAGGGGGGGTGGGGGCGGTGGATAAACTCACCAGCCAAAGGTTGACACTATCAGGCTGAGGTCAGACATGCCTCTATCCTTCGCATTCTCTTTGCAAATTCTTCCAGCAGCCATACCTCTCACCAAACTCTCTCTCACCCAGTTGATTCTGACTCATGGTGATGCCGTAGGACAAGGAGAACTGCCCCTGTGATTTTCCAAGACAGTAACTCTTTCTGACTGTGGAAAGCCTCGTCTTTCTCCTGAGGACTGGCTATTGGTTTCAAACCGCTAATCTTACAGTGAGCAGCGCAACTATCCCACCAGAACGGCTCTGTCCCTTTCATAACAGTGTCTTAATCCTTAGCAGAGTGGCTCAATCCCTGCCTTGGTCACACAGAACTCACACACTCAGGAGTAAGGGGTTTATTTGGTTAAAAATCAGAAATCCTCAAGACATGGTTCTTTGGTTAGGACAGTTTCTTCACAGACATGTGCACAGCTTTGGGATGCCTTGACCTCTTGCTTCACTGGGGGAATGTTATAAAGCTCTTTTAAGACTTCCAGCAAATGCTCAAAGGGCAGTCACTGTGCCCTACAGTCTTGGCCCAAAGGCCCTCAGACTTCCCTCTGTGGGTCAGCAAACCTAGCTCCCCTCATGAAGTGCCTGGGTGCATCCACTGCACCCTCCTGCCTAAAGGTCTTCATCTGTGCTCTCTCTGTGTCCTCTGCAACTCTTTGGAGTGACCACTTTCTGTGCTGGGATCAGGGTGGTTCAGTGTACAGGGATCTTGGAGTCCAAAGGACACTCCATTCTTGGCTCTTCTTTTGCGATGGCAGACAGATCCCCCCTTCTATGGCTGAGGTGGCTCATGGCAAAACTGACCAACCCTCTCGTTAGAGATCCATGTTTTTACAGTCAGAGTAAGGAGCCCTGGTGGTGTAGTGATTATGCACTGGGTTGTGATCTGCAAGGTCTGTGGTTAGAAACCACAAGCCGCTTCAAGAGAGAAAGACGAGGCTTTCTACTGATCATCTTGGAAACCATCGAGGGCAGGCTTAGCTGCCCTGGAGGGTCAGTAGGAGTCAGACTGGACTCCGTGGCAGTGAGGCAGTGAGTCATAGTCATGACCCACCATGTTAACGATTACTTGCTGGAGGGTGGGGTGGGTGCACCCAGGCATTTAATTAGAGACGCTATGTTTGCTCACCCGCAGAAGTAGGGCTGGGGGTCTTCGAGCCATGGCTTATGGCACTGTGGCAGCTCCTTCAAGCATTGTTGGCAGTCCTAAAAGAGCTTTGTAACACTGCCCAAGTAAGGCAAGAGGTCCATTACTTATAATGGACCTTCCCCCACCTTCTCTTTTTTACACCCATAGGGAAAAATCCTCTAGTGAGCGTTATAAAGACTATGGTAGTGGTTCTCAACCTGTGGGTCAAGACCCCAGTGTGTGTGTGTGTGGGGGGGGGGGGGAATCAAACAATCCTTTCACAGTGTCCCCCGATTTATAACAGTAGCAAAATTACATCTATGATGTAGCAACAAAAATAATCTTATGGTGGGGGTTCACCACATAAGGAATTATATTAAAGGGTCCTGGCATTAAGAAGGTTGAGAATCACTGGGCTACGGCTAAGAGAGCCTTTTCAAATAATTCTCTGTACCTCAGGAAGGGATCTGTTGGGCAGGTTAAGGACAGAGATCACAGCTCTGAGATTATGGGAACTATTTTTGGTTATGCCAAAGGTATACTATGTTTTCTTGATGGGCACTGTATGATCATGGGGGATTATGTATTATGAAGTTTCAAAGAAAGTAAAAATGTGTAGCCATCAGGTAATCCTTTCCAGAGAAAATATACAATGCTGATATTTGAGAGATGAGGAAGATTATTATGAAGAAGACAAGTCAATATCAAGAAGCGCTGTTTCCTCATGCACACTGCATCACCCACCCTCGTCTCTAGTTTAGTAACTCGAGAGCACCTATGACGGGGTGACTGGCCCTGCGGCAGCCCCTTTTCTCCAGGCAGAGGACATGGAGGATGACTGATGGTCCACACAGATGGAGTTTGCGTGCTCCCAAACTCTGAGGGTGGAGGACCCATGTAGGACCAAGCTCCGAGGGGCAAAGGGCCAAGAACAAGCGGTATGAAGAGAGGCAAAAGAGCCCGCGGGGGCAGAGTTGGTAGGACTCTGTAAACCAGACAGGTTACAGTATAGCTGTTCATATGCACAGCACAGAGAAAAATCACAGCTTCACAGAGAGTTAATAATGTGGCTCCCCGCCACCCCCCACCTCCCCATAGAAAGACTTGCTACTCTGAGGCAGGACTAGATCTGAAACTGTTCAAGAAGTCCAAGGAACATGAGAAATCTTGTTACCAGTGAGGCTTACCTGGCCATAGGTCTGCTGGAGAGAGAGGGCTGATGATTCTGCAGGAATGCTGAGAGCCTGCTGTTCAGAACTGGTTCTCGGTCCTACCAAATCAAGTGCTAAGAACTGGTGTGCAGGGGCTGGGTGCAACACAGTAATGGGAGAAAGATGAGGGGGTGAGGGGGATAAAAGGGAGTTCAAAAGTAAAAGGATAACAGAGGGAATAGGGCACTACTCAGGGGGGGAGTACGAGTCTTGTCTCCACAGAAACCGGAGTAGGTGAGCAGTTCCTACCGTGAAGCACCCAACCATGAGGACAGCGCGGACACATGGAAGGACGCAAGGAAAGAAAGAACTATAGAGGGGGATGCAAACAGAGTCAAATTGACCCCACATCTAGAAGTGGGTGTGGCAGAGGACAGGTTGGGGGAGGGGCCAGCACACCACACCCACAAGGACAAAGGTAAGAAGGGAGGAAGAGGAAGGGAGCAGGTCCAGTCCCCATGCTGACACATGATGGTCAGAGGACTACACCCCTCTGGAGACCTAATGGGTCACAGGAAGGACTGGGTAAACAACAGGACAGGTCACACTGGCTCCCTACTGAAGCAGACAGCGACACAGGACACTTCGGGAGTCACATGGTGGGGGAAGCACTGTGGACTGAGGCCCCCCCAAAAGTGAACCGAATCAAGAAGAAAGCACTCCTGGTCAGAGACTCAGGGGTAAAGAATGACAGGTTCAACAGTTCCTGGGGGGCACGGGAGAGGGGAGGAGAAGGGGGCATGGACAGACTTATGGTCGGGGTTGGGGGGGGGAGTAAGAAGTGGTCCGGAATCCATGGAAAGGAGGGTGTGGGAGGCCTGTTAGGGATTAAGCAAGCACAATTAATCTGTGAGGAAACACTGATATGCCAATCAAGGTGGAGCATGAGGGTGGGACAGGAGGGAGATGGCAGGAAATAGAGGAAAGAGCTAGAAGGCAAAGGGCACTTACAAAGGTCTAAACATAGGCATGTCCATACGTAAATACCATTATCTATTATAAGGATGGAATAAACTTAAGAACCTTTCTATAAGTCAAATACTAGGGTAGCAAGTGGACTTTGGACCCTCACCCAGTTGCTCCTTCAATGGAAGAACACTTTGTTCTATGAATCTGGTATTCTACGAGGCTCACTGGCCCAACCCGATCACTGAAGTAAAATGGGTGCATAAGCAAATGTGGTGAAGAAAGCTGATGGTGCCCAACTATCAAAGGATATATCATCTAGGGTCTTAAAAGTCTGAAGATAAACAATAAACCATTTACCTGAGAAGAGACCACACCCACAGAGAAAAAG
>PVJH01038478.1:0-17126 GCA_004026705.1 Nesogale talazaci | reverse complement strand
TTGTAAGACAATGTCAGCCTTTGCACACTGCTGAACTAGTATTCATTGCACGCAGTAAGGTGACTTGTCTGGACGAAAAACATGGATCTTGATCTCCTGGGGCTGCTGGAGGTTCCGGGATGGATCGATCCATTAGGCCGTTTTCTGAGACACTGCATGGTCCCAACAGCTTGGTATAGAGTGCAGTCAGTGACGGGGAATACGGCGCCTATCTCCCTAACAGGCGACTCTTACTGGTCTTTTTTAGAAAAAACAAAAGGGGGAAATGTGGAAGCCAAACCTTTACAAAACAGCGCCCGCCATTACAAGATGGCGCCTGGCCGCACCCTGACGCTTAGCCTGTAGGTGGTAAACAAGTAGCACTGCGCATGCTCGAGTATATCTGGTGATGCAATACAGCCTCTGCACCAATCGCATAGAGCCATGCCTAAAATAGGCTATAAAAGCTTTGGGTTTCTCCTCCTCGGGGTTCTTCTTTTGCTGACCTCCTGATAGTGAGGCGGCTTCATTAAACTTTGCTGTAAACGCCATCAGAAGAGTCCTGACCATTCATTGCGTCGTGTGTTGCGTGTTCCTGACCTGATCCGTCTCAGCGAGGGGCTCGCGACACTTCACTATCTTAATTTCAAGCTTTGCTAAATTGAGATATAAAGATTTATTAGGAAATCATTCAAAAATCATACAAACTTTCAAGGTTGGATTATTCAGTGTTTCCCTAGGTTACTTTTTGTTTGTTTGTTTGTTTTTTGTTTTTGTTTTATTTTGTTTTGGGGGCATCACTGCTCTCCGGTGGTGGGAGTAGGAGGCCCAGCCCCACTGCTGGAATTGAACCTCCATCCCAGTGGGCTGCAGTCCCGCGCACAACCACTACGCCACCGGGGCTCAGCCCACCCTAGGTTACTTTTATTAGAAAAAATCAGTATTGTTTTAAATCATTTTATTGGGGGCTCTTACAGCTCTTATAATATTCCATACATCAATTGTGTCAGCCATATGTGTACATATGTTGCCATCGCCATTTCCTAAACATTTGCTTTCTATTTGAGCCCTCTCTTTTTCCCTCTCTTTTTTCCCTCTCTCCACCCCATCCTCATGACGTCTTGATAAATGATAAATTATTATTATTTTCAAATCTTACACTGACCACTTTTTCCCTTCACCCATGTTTCTGTTATTTATCCCTCGGGGGGTGGGGGGATGTTATGAGTTGATCATTGCGATCAGTTCCCCCTTCCTTCCCTCCTCCCTCCACCTTCTCTCTACCTCCTGGTATCACTGCTCCCCTTTCTGTTCCTGTGGGTTTATCTGACCTGGATTCTGTGTATCATGCACTCTTACCTATACCAGTGTACATTCTCTGGTCTAGCCAGAACTGAGAGGCGGGACTGGGTGATGATAGTGGGGAATGAGGAAACCTCAAGGAACCAGAGAATTATCGTGTGGAAACACTTCCCAAACTCATCTCTTTGGATGACTGACAGCGATTCCTTCATTTTTATCTTTATCTCTCCTACATCATCAGCTCGCTGTCCTTTCATGTCCCTTTTCATTCACAGAAGCAAACAGAAGTCACTTGGATGGAGGTCAGAGGTGTAGTGTTTATTGCCAAAAACCCAGCATACAGAGAAGGCTACGTGAGCAGATGCATTGCCATTATGGTAAACCCAGTCGCCCATCTGCCATAAAGCAGGCTTCTAATTTTTTGGTCACACACTGCTGTGCAATCTTTTTAGAATCTCTAAATAGAATGCTTGATTAACAGTCTGAACGAACTCCAAATACACTACAAGTTGATGTTTTCATACATTTGGTAAGTTGATGAACGTCCAGAACAAAGTTGGTCATCACTCGACATTTCACTTCTTTTGAAATGAGAAACCCACAAGTATAATGGAGCTTTTCCCATAGCACTGTCTTTGTAAACTGTGTGCAACATCATAACATCGTCTGCAGCATTTTTCAAGAGCAGGAAACAAAATTTCACAACCTCGTGCTGTTCTCTTAAATCAGCCATCACCAAAAAAATGGGGTTCAAGTGAAACTGCTTTCATGAAAACAAAATGCACTATAACCAGACAGAACCTTCCCGGGCGATGCCACTGGGTGCACTAACACAGACCAAGTTGCTTCATGCTCAGCCAGCAGGAAAAACATGTACTATGAAAGTTCCACCCAGCTGAACTTTTCCATTTTTTTCCTTTTTTTAGGGGGGGTGCCCCCTCATATACTTGCTAATGTGGAGATTATGTTCAAAATCTAAATTTGAGGTACTTCGTAATTGTCAGCCTATGTCCAAGCATCTCTCTCTATACCACTCAACACCCCTATAACCCTTACTTACCACACAAACGCATACATATCTCCCCCACAATTAAACCCAGCCCACCATATTATTTCTTACTATCCATGCTAGGATGGATGCTGTGCTCAGAGGATTTCAGAGATCAGGAAAGCCTCTGTCAGCCCAGACGTCCAACTGTATGACTGCTGGGGCTTGAAGGCTATCCTGTTTTTCCTCAGAAAATCAGAGGACACACCCTTGGTGCACTTTTATCAAGGTTTAAAAGCCGACTTTTTCCTTTGCTAGTCTTGCTCCTCACCTGGGGGATCTCTCCGCGCAACTACCCCAAGGGGAATGTCAGTTGCTTCTCCAGGTCAAGAACGTGAAAAGACTTGAGACTGAATTGATAAATTCCCTGGCTAGTGGGTAGCTGCAGCTTTCAAACCGGACTTCGCCTACAAACTGGTGCCACCTCCTGGTCAGCAGTGGAACTGACATACTCCACCCACATCCATCCCCCTGGAATCACCAAACTTCCAAGCCCTTGTCCTGTGAAGAATGTGAGAGAACAGAGACCTGAGGCACAACGCCACAACTAGGTGCTCATCCTATTTTTTGAGGAAATGAATCAGACCAAAGGAATATCATGAAGTGCAGGGGCACGCAAACCTGTGGCCTACTGCACGTAGGCAACTAAGTAGCCTGACTGGAGGGAGGAGGGAAGCATGGCTGTCACCTACCTGCAGGATGCTCTGGCCTTGGCATCCAAGGGTCAGTTTCTCCAGGCTATAACTAGCTCAGCCACCGGCAGGAGGTGCCTCTAGGAAAAAAGTGGAACATAAGGCTTTGCAGCTGCACAGACCTGAATTCCTCCACAGGGCAGATGTATGATCTCCAGCCAGTTAGGTTTCTTCCCTGAAGCTCATCCCCGTGGTCCTTTGTTTTGGTTTTGGTTTTTTGAAAGCCTCATCTTTCGCTCATGGCACAGCCGGTGGGTTTGAACTGCTGACCTTGTGGGAGGCAGGCCAGAGTTTAACGCACCATGACACCTGGGCTCCCACTTAGTCCTTTGTTTTTGTTGCTGTTAGTCGCCACCAAGTTGGTTCGGACTCAAAGCGATTCTGTACTCTAGAAAGACACCAGGGCAGTGAGGGCCCCCGACCAAAAAAAAAGAAAGAAACATCGCCAGTCCTGCGCCCTTCTCACAACTGTTATGTTTGAGCCCATAGTTGCAGTCGGACTTATGACTTTGAACTGGACTGGGTTGGGATGCTTTCTCAGTGTTCCATTCCTTTTGTATACAAACCCTTTCCTTATATCCATATGCGTGTCTATGAAATTTGTTCCTCTAGTCTACCCAGACTCACACAGCCTTCAATGAAGCTGCAACCCAGTTGACAAGCTAGTCAGTCCACAGGTTCCTACAGGAACCATGTTAGCACAGAAAGCCTAACCATCACAGTGAGTGATGGGTCCTGTTTCATTGGTGTGCAGGTAAAGATCAGTTTTTACCAGGGCCATTTATTGAAAACGTCCTCTCTTCCTCATTTACTGGACTACAGTCCTCTATCAAACATTAGATGTCCAGAGATTATAGTTCTAAGCATTTCGGTGTCTATATTCACTACAGGTATCGGTCTATAAGTCGGTCATAAGTCCGACTGCAATCTAGTGATTTTTGCTTGGTGTAAGCATCAGAGTTATAGTTGTTCTGTATAATGAGCTTGGTTGTATATTGTCTATTTGTATATTGTGGAATAATTTATATAAAATTGATATTAAATCTTTTCTAAATGTTTGATAGAATTCCCCAGTGAAACTATCTGGACCAGAACTTCTTGATGTTGGAAATTTTTTTAATGACTAGATCTATTTCTTCTCGTGTTATTTACTTGAGATTTCCTACTTCATTGTGTGGTAATGTAGGTAAATGCACCCATTTCTAGCCTGCACACAGGCTGGTCTACTTCTTCCATGTGGACTTTGTTGCTTCTGAGCTAAATGGCCGCTTGTTTACTTTCAAGCCTTTAAAACCCCAGATGCTATATCTTTTGATAGCCAAGCACCATCAGCTTTCCTCACCACATTTGCTTGTACACACACATTTGTCATTAGCGATCGTGTCTGGAAGGTGTGCATCATGGAATGCCAATTTAATAGAACAAAGTGTTCTTGCATTGAGAAAGTACTTGATTGGAGGCCCAATGCCCATCTGCTGTTTTAATACTAACCCTATAAGTAAATACATGTACATCTATTTCCCCATATCATATATAAATATATTTACCTAGGTACATGCCTATATTTAGATGTCTACAAATGCCTTTGCCTATTTCTTTACTCTAGTTTCTTGTACTTCCCTCTTGATCCACTATCAAGCTCAGCCTTCATTTGGGTTTCAATAATTTCTCTCAATTATATTACCCTTGATTAATGCATATCAGGCCTCTTACATTCACTTTACCACTGATTTTGAATCATTTGTTGTTCCCATTTCCCTGGGTTGGTCGACACCACTTCCTTTCCCCCACCTCCCCTTCTCCTAGAGCCATCAGCCCCATAGTTTTCTCCTCCAGACTGTTCATCCAGTCTATCCTATCTAGATAGACGTGCAGAAATAGTAATACGGGGCTGAGCCCCCGTGGCGTAGTGGTTGTGCGCGGGACTGCAGCCCACTGGGACGGAGGTTCAATTCCAGCAGTGGGGCTGGGCCTTCTACTCCCACCACCAGAGAGCAGTGATGCCCCCCCCCAAAAAAAAAAGAAATAGTAATACGTACAAAAAAAGGAAGCGACAAAAGAAAACAAAACAATGACAACAAAACCAATGTCCAGAAAAAATAGATAAATATGTTTTAAAATATTAAAAAATAACAACGAAAGATAAAACCTGTAGATAATTCGGGTCTGTTCATTGACCTCCAGGAGTGTCACATGGTTGAGTCTGATGGAGGGCCACACCCTGGACCCAAAATATATCCTTGGCACTCCCCCAGAAACTCCATGCTCTGCTCCCGCTGCTGTTCTGCTGCAAGCTCTTCGTGTTTTGCCTTAGTGTGGTGGGGTCAGACCAAGTGCAATCTCAACCCTGCGTCTCCAGTGTTGTCCCCGGAGGGCCTTGGGTCAGCAAGGGACACCTGTATCGCTGTGAGGCTGACCACATGGTCCTCTCTGTGCAATGGCTGTTCTGAGTGGGGATCTCATCTGAGTGGGGGGCTCAATGGAGCAGGATGCGCTCCACTCTCTCTTCCTCCCCCTTCATTTGCTCTTGTGTGCTCTGGTCAGACATGTCCCTTTCCCCGGGCTGCAGATTCAGCGCTGTCCTTCAAAGTAAGCTCTTCTTGGGAGAGGGGCAGCAGTCCACGTAGTTGGGATTAGGGCTGGGCCCTCAGATCTCCCCCATGGGCTCCCCACTCCATGCCGTCACGCTGCATTCACATCCTGGAACACCGGGTTTAAGTTTGGTCCCTCTTTCCCTGTAGAGATATAGACAATGCTCCCCCCTTGGGTAGATTAGTGCCCCATCCCCCCACTACAAATCACCACCCCCAACCCCCTCTCCTCAGTTGCATACCATATGTTGCACTGGATTTGGTCTGGCCCCTGCCATACCACCTGGGCCTCACCCTATATATATACAGTATACAGTAGCTGTATACAGTAGCTTTTTCCCTATGCCCCTTTTGCATTTTTTTTAAAAGCTGACCTCAGCGGAGTCATGTTGTACTTGTCCTTTTGCACTTGAATTACTTCATTTAGCATAATTTCCTCCAGTTCTTCCCATGCAGCTATGTGCTTCATGTGTTCATCACTACTTTTCAATGATGCATAAAACTCCATTGTAGGTACCACTTTTTAATCCATTCATCAATTGATGGAGATTTGGGTTGTTTCCAACTCTTTGCAATTGTGAACTGTACTGCAATGGACATTGGAGCACAGATGTCTAGCCATGGTTACTATCTTGCTAATTCTGGGTATATCACCAGTAAAGGGATTGCTGGGTCATATGGTAGCTCAATTTCCATCTGTTTTCGATATCGTCAAATTGATGTCCTTAGTGACTGTACATACCTGCAGGTCCACCTGCAGTGGAGAAGAGTTCCTGTTTCCCCACAGTTCTGCCAACACTTGTTGCTTTCTGATCTTTTTAATGGGGCTGTCTTTGAGGGTGGTAGGTGGTATTTTTTTTGTTTCAATTTGCATTTCTCTTATGGCTAATGATGGGGAACATTTTCTTTCTTTTTTTGGGGGGGGGGCATCACTGCTCTCTGGTGGTGGGAGTAGGAGGCCCAGCCCCACTGCTGGAATTGAACCTCCATCCCAGTGGGCCGCAGTCCCGCGCACAACCACTACGCCACCAGGGCTCAGCCCCATTTTCTCATATACTTATTGGCCATTCAAATTTCTTTCCCTGTGAAACTTCTGTTCAGGTCCTTTGCCCACCTCCTCAGTGAGCAGTTAGTTTGTTTTTTGTTTTTTTGGAGGCTATCAGGGTAGATTTTAGTAATAAGGGCCTCTGTCTGATGTGTCATTGCTAAAGATGTTTTCCCAGTTCATGGGCTCTCTTATTCTCTCTTGGTGAATTCTTTCAAAATACACAGGTGTTTTATCTTCAGTATATCCCAGTTGTCAATGTGTACCTCCTCTGTGTTTGTGTCCTTCCCTATCTCTAATAGCCTATGTATTCCCTGTGCAAAAGTTCTGTTTGGTCCCAATTCCCTCATTGATGGCCCTAATAGTTTGGGGTTTCAGTTTGAGGTGTGTGATCCACCATAAGTTTACTCTTGTGCATGGAGTAAGATATGGATCTTGCTTAATTTCTCTGTAGATAGATATCAATTTTTTCTAGCAAAAAATGAGTCCTTATCAAAGATCAGTTGTCTGTATGTTAATGATACTATTTCTGGGTTTTAATTCTTTTTCATTGGTGTGATTGTCTATCATTATACCAATACCATGCAGTTTTGACCACGGTGGCTTTATAATAGGTACTAAAGTCAGGTAAAACAAGCCCTCCTCCTGTGTCCTTCTTCTTGAGTTCTCTGCTAATTCTGGGATTCTTCCCTCTCCATATGAAGTTGGTAATCTTTTTTTCCATTTCTTTGAAGAAAGATGAGGACAATTGTATCAGGATTGCATCAAGCTTATATAGTGCCTTGGGCAGAACTGACTTACTGTCCTGAATCTTCTGATCCACAAGCAGGGGATAGTCTTCCATTTGTTGAGATCACTCTTGGTTTCTTGTAATTGTATTCCGTAATTTTCCTCATATGAATCTTTTGTGTTTTTAGTCAGATATATCCCTAGATATTTTAATTTGTGCTTTGCTATTATGAAGGGTACCCACCTTTTTAAAATCTCCTCTTCTGTGGTCTTACCCAATCTTCTGTTTGTTGATTTTGTATCCTGTCACTCTGCCATATTCCTCTCTTGCCTCCAGTACTCCCCTTGTGGAGCTTTTGAGATTTTCCATATAGGGCTGAGCCCCGGTGGCATAGTGGTTGAGTGTGGGACTGCAGCCCTCTGGCTTGGCGGTTCAAATCCAGCATCAGCTCTCCTGGAGCAAGGCTGGGCCTCCCACTCCCACCAGAGGGCAGCGATGCCCCCCCCCCCAAAAAAGAGATTTTCGATATATAAAATCATATTATCGGGCTGAGCCCCGGTGGCGTAGTGGTTGTGCACGGGACTGCGGCCCACTGGGATGGAGGTTCAATTCCCGCTAGCAGGAGCAAAGGCTGGGCCTCCTACTCCCACCACAAGGGCAGTGATGCCTTAAAAAAAAAAAAAATCATATTATCTACAAATAACAATAGTTTCACCTCTTCCTTATCTAGGTGAATACCTTTGCTGTCTTTTCTTTGTCTTATGCTGTTGGCTAAAACCTCCAATGTTATTAAATAAGGGTGGGACAAGAGACGTCCCTTTTTCAGTAGGATTGTTAGTCTTTTCTCCATTGACAACCATGTTGACTGTTGGTTTTTCATAAATAGCTTGTATTGTCTTGAGGAATTTTCCTTTCATTTCTATCTTCTTGAGTATCTTAAACAGAAATTGGTGTTGGATGTTGTCAAGTGCTTTTTCCACATCTATCGATATTATCATGTGGTTCCTATAGTTTTTCATGTCAACATGGCAGATGATACTAATGGTCTTTCAAATGTTGAACTACCCCTAAATCCAGGGTATGAATCTCACTTCGTCATGGTGAATTATTTTTATATACTTTTATTTTCTATTGGCCAATATTTTATTAAGGATTTTTGCATCAATGTTCATTAGAGAACATTGGTCTATAGTTCTTGATTCTTGTGGAATTCTTACCCGGTTTTGGTGTAACCTCTCTTTTTTTCAGTTTCTCCCGAAGGTGTCCTTGGCAATTGTTTGGTTTTCTCAGAAGGAAACCTGGAACTGAAGCTGTTGTTATCCTTCCACGACTTCAGAAGTTTTTCTTGAATGAGGGATTAAAAACAGCTATGAAAAAACGATTATAGGGGAGGGAAAAATACTAAGTGTTCCTGTGGGGTGGGGGTGGGTGGAAGCGGATAACGAGAAGCTGATATCAAGAAGTTCAAGAAAAAAGAAAATGTATTGAAACTGATTGTGGTAGAAATTGTATAATACTGCTTGATGTGACCGAATCACGGATTGTTATGATATCTGTAACAGCTTCCAATAAAATGATTTAAAATTTTAACGAGAACAGCCATGTTTACATAACCATGTTGTTTCCTCTGGGCCTTGGTTTTACAGAAACAGACTGCCACATCTTCTTCTGAGGGGGCAATTCATGGGTATGAGCCACCCCCTTTCAAGTCACAGCCGAGAACTTAAACAATACACCATCATGACTCTCCAAAAGAAACAACAGCAACAACAAAAACCACTGCCATCCAGTTAATGTCAATTCACGGCAACCCTGGAGGACATGATGGGAGTGTCCCTGTGGGTTTCCAAGACTAACTCTTAACAGGAATAGAAAGTGCCTTCTTTTTCCAATGGAGTAGCTGGCAGTCTCGAACTACTGCCCTAGGAATTAGCACCCAATATGTAACCACTATGCTTCCCTGTACGTGAAATGCCCTAATACATAGATCTAGGTAGAAAACAGACTAATGATGGTCAGAGACTGGGGAAAACTGGCTGTGGTGAGTAACTTTGGTAACCACAGGGTACTGAATTCTTTGAAGGCGCTGAAAATATTTTGAACTAGATGGTGGCAATACATTGTGAATATGCTAGGTGTCACTGACATACACTTTAAATGAGAAAAGTTTATACTAATTTCACTTTAAAATTTTAAAGGATATGGGCTGAGCCCCGGTGGCATAAGTGGTTGAGTGCAGGACTGCGGCCCGCAGCCTTGGAGGTTCAAATCCGGTGGCAGCTCTCAGGAGCAGCACTGGGTAGCGCCCACGACCACCAGAGGCAGTGATGCCCCCCCAAAAAAAAATTAAAGGATACATAGAAAAACACAAACCAACCCTCCCCACCCCACCCCCCCAAAACATGCTTTCAAATAATTATTCAGGCACATAGCTGTGTAATGTCAACCCAAAAGCAAACAAACACTCCCACTGAGTCTATTGCAACACATAAGATTTCCAACACTGTCAGTATTGATGGCAGCGGATAGTCTTGCCTTTTTCCCACAGAGCAGCTACTGGTACTGTGGTTTTCAATGCCCCTACAGCAGCGCTTCTTTAGGTCCTCATGCTATGGTGATCCCCCGACCATACAATTCTTTTCATTGCTACTTCATCACTGCCATTTTGCTACTGTTATGAACCGGGTGACCCCCGTGAAAGATTGGGAACGTCTGCCCTAAAGCTTCCTGGGTTGGTCCCCAGATTGTGTGAGTCTTAAGGACAGCTGCAGAGACTCGGGATTTGACTGCCGCGTCCTACCTTTACATGAGCAACACAACCTGCTTTATGAGTTCCATCCGATAGCACACTTTTGACATTAGTTCATTTAAATCTGCTCCGACCTCCTGCTTTTCAAATCCGTCGACAGACACAGCCTCTCTTCTGGGCACTTCCTGGGTCTCAGAACCCCCAGAGGATGCTCAGTCCCGTTTCCCCGGTGTCCTGAGGAGAAAATCAAGAACCTGAGCAGTCGCCGTCTTGTACCGCTTTTGCTTCTGCTGCTTCTTTGCATCGGTGCTGTCGACTATTGATCCTGCACTGGCAAAGGCATTCTTGGCCGCCAGTAGGATGGTGCTCTGGATGGCTCCGATCCCTGTTCAGTTTATCAAGGGCTGCGTGATCCGGTCCGTCCCCAGAGACTCTGTTTGATCCTCTAGCCTTACCTCCCAGGTCTGCCTGTGCTCCCCTTCATGACAACATCTCCTTGAATGCAAAGATCAAGAACTTAAGGACAAGTCCAGGGAACCTAAGTTCTCCAGGGAGCCACCCTAAATCAGCCTATTCTCCAGGGAGCTTTTATGCACCTACACAGTTAAGAAAACAGAGATCCACGAGTTGGGCTCCTACTTGCAGAAGCAGCAGGACACTTGAACTTGTGATGACAAACCTAATTCTGGATGTCCATCAGCTTCCCAAATGTGTGAAAATGTCAACTATTAATGCATCTGGGGTTTGTTCCACCAGGTTGGACTGTTAATCGAACTTTCTATTTAAAGATTCTAAAAAGATAGCATAAAAGTGGGCAACAACAAAAAAGGCCTGAATTGTGGCAGATGGGGGACTGGTTCTGCCACCATAACAATGTATCTGCTCATGTACCCATCTCAGTGTGCCAGTTTCTGGCCCAAAACAGCATTTGCCACACACACCTGACCTCAGTCTGTGAGACCTCTGCATCTGGGAATGAAGAGTGAATGAGAGGACAGCTATGTGATGATGTAGGAGGGAGGTGCTGTCAGCCATCCAAACAGATGAGTTTACAAAATACTTCCAAGAACGGAATCATGGATTTGACAGGTGTCTTAAGTATACCAGAGAGTACTATGAAGGCGATAAGTTGTTTTGTTTAAAAATAATCATTTAAATTCCTAGCTTTGAAAAAAATCTGGTTTGGTTTGGGTGACCCCTTTATAATGTACAGTCCTTAAAGGCGTGCCAGGCACATGGCAAGGATCCCACAATTGTTATTATTGTTACTGCTTGCTCGGAGCTCGGTCGCTGTGCATCAGGGAGTTTGCCCATCCTAGGCTGAGACACACGTCCTTCCGAGAATTAGGAAAAGCTCGTGTCTTGGGCCCTGGTTGGTTCCATCAGGTCAGACTGTTCATCTTGGGCAAGTCTGTGGGCAAGCCACTTTATCTCTATTCATAAATTGGAAGACTAGAAAAATCTCCACGTGTACGATCCACAGACGTTTACAATTCACAAAACCTACATTCTGCCACTCAAGCTATGCTGATAGTAGAGTAAAACGTTAGCAGATAGAGATCGTGTCATGGGGTGAACAAAGTTTTAGTCAGCTCAAATCAGAACCATAAAAATTGAAGTTCCCACACAAATGGGTTTTCAATTCCAGATAGCTGATAATGTTTCTATTCTGTGCATGAGGTTTTCAGTGGCTAATGCCTCAGCAGTGGGTTGCCTACTGCTTCCTCTTGTCAGTTCTTAATCTAGAAGTTCTGCTGAAACATGCGCACTTTGGGTGACCATTGTGGCCATTTGAAATATTGGCGGCACTCCTTACAGCCACACAGCAACACACAAGGCACCACAGGGTGACAAATGGCAAGTGGTGGGCAATTACTGAAATATTGAGTCTCCTAGATAACTGGGTGGGCCTGACTCAATCTCTAAAAGCTGAAACCAAAGTTTCCGGATAGAGAAGTCGTTCTCCTTTTAATAGCATTCCCAGTTGGTGGTCCCTTGGTGCCCCCTCTCTCTGGGGGCCTTCTTCCCTTGCTCCCCGGTAGCCTAAGCTACCAGGTTCCACCCTTCCTGAGATCTCTGGACTGAGCACCAACCCAATGAGTTTCAGACTGATCTAGCCAGCACCTAGAACTTGTAAGCTAGTTCCTTATTAAAAAAAATGTTTACATTGTACTGGTTCCGACTGACTCGGCTTTTCTGGTTGAACCCCGGCTGACAAACAGGAAACTGGACAGGGAGGCCTACGTTGTAGCCTCCTCCAAGATCCCAAGAAATGATAGCAACATAATAGTAAACCTCCAAAGGTAAACTTCACTTCTGGGTTAAGAAAGCAAATGGATGTATAAACTTAAATTTGCTTCCTCTAAAATCCTATGAAAAACCATTGTCATGGAGCCCATTCGAAATCCTATCAGCTCTCCCCAGCAGAGCAAAACTGCTTCACATCTTTTCCTGTGGAACGACTGGTGGCTTCTGACTATTAACTTTTAAGTTGACAGCTGAGTACTTAACTTTGACTACTCAGTTACCAAGGTAAACACAGTAAAAGGATATAATCAGAAGAGGCACAAACAAAATAACTGCAGAAGCGGAAAAGCAGGTGGGCCAGAGGGAAATTACTTACATACCTGAGAACTCCAAGTCCTGTCTGTAGCGTAAATAAATGCAAAGGCAAAAACCAAGTCCACAGAGCGCAGTGGTCTAAGGCCAGTGGCTAAGGCTAAAAGTGAGATCTGCCTATTGGCATTGAGACTCATCTGAGTGAGGAGGGGGGACCCCACACCCATCTCTAGACCAATGGTCATCCCCTGACAGAAGAGTCACAGGAAGGGGACAAGCCAGTCAGGATGCGGTGTAGCAACATACAACTTTCCTCTAGTTCTTAAATGCTTTCTCCTCACCACTACCATGATCCCAGTTCTACCATACAAATCCGACTGGACCAGAGGATGGACACTGGTACAGATAGTAACTGGAAACACAGGGGGTCTTGGAAAGATGATCCCTTTCGGACTGTGCTGAGAGGGGGGGATACCAGGAGGGTGGGGTAGAAAGGGAGAAATGACAACAAGGATTTACAGGTAACCCCCTCCCTGGGGGACTGACAACAGAAAGGTGGGTGAGGGGAGACATCGGACAGTATAAGTCATGGCGAAGTAATAATAATTTATAAATTATCAAGGGTTCGTGGGGATGGGGAGGGGAATAAATCAGGAACTGATACCAAGGGCTCAAGTAGAAAGAAAATGTTTTGAGAATGATGGTGGCAACAAGTATACAGATATGCTTGACACAATGGATGGGTGTATGGATTGTGATGTTGTAAAAGCCCTCAGTAAAATGATATTTTAAAAAATCATCTAGAGCAGACATTGACTCAAGCAGGGATATTGGCTGAAGTATCAAATTTCCCCTGCCTCCCCACCCCCACTCCCCAGCTATTGTGATTACAAGCCTCTCCAAGTTTCTAGTGCCCCTTGGTACTTGAACAGCCCCAGGAGCTGCCTTCAACACCAAGATACATCCAAGGGTACATGGTCTGACTTCCATGACTTTAAAGGTCTCTTTTATTTTTATTTATTTATTTTTGGGGGTGCATCACTGCCCTCAGGTGGTGGGAGTAGGAGGCCCAGCCTTTGCTCTGTGGAGCTGGAATCGAACCTCCATCCCAGTGGGCCACAGTCCCGCGCACAACCACTACGCCACTGGGGTTCAGCCTAAAGGTCTCTTTTAAAAGTCAGTTTATTTCCTTGCAGTTATCACTGACAACTTAGAAATTCACTATAGGAAATACAGAAAAGTCCCAGGCAAATTATTACATCATTGGTAAGGCTGTAAGAAAGGAAGGTTTTATTATGATCACAAATGAGTTCTTTAAAAGAACCTGCTCTTAAAACAATCAGACACTTCCCTGCCCCCATTTAACTTAAAATCTAGGAGCAGCTGTCCCCTCCTTCCCCCTCTGAGGAAGGCATAGGCTAGGCTGTGTGCACAGAGAGGCCAAAGGTCAGGGAAAAGCTCTGGTCACATGCCCCAGGGAGGGTCAACGGCCAGAGCCACCACAGATCTGCAGCGGCACAGAAGGCCTCTACACAGCAGGGCAGACACAGAGGAGAGCCAACACCAATTTGGCCCACAGCTCCAGCACCATAGCACCACACATTTTCTGGTACATCCTACCTCTGTGTCCCACCAAGCCTCAGAGCATTGAAAGCCGCCAGCCTTGACCTCCTCGGTACCACAGGTGAAGCATCCCACTTTTCCCAGCTTTTCAAATCCTCGGACACCCAGGCCCAGACAGCCTGCTGCGGAATGCCTGACTCTGGTAGCTGTTCCCAGTCCCAAGGCTGGGCTTGACCTTTCCCTCCATAACTGAAAGCACCCGGAGCCCTTGGGTGACTCTGCCTGGCTTTTGCAGCTGAGCCCACGGGCTTGCGTTTGAGTGCTGGAGGGCAAGGTCTGAGTTTTACACAGAAATCAGTTGTTGATTGTAGGGAGCTGACCCAGCTCAACAGGACGAAGATTATGACGATGGCTGGATGGAAGCACGCAGATGGCATTCTTCAGAGGATTCACACAGTCACAGATGAGGGATGAGGGTTGCAGAACAGGGAACACGTGGAGAACATAGGAAACACAGACCTCTCCATTCACAATAAGTTACAGAAATTGACCTTTATTTGTTGTTGACTAAAAAGTCTGTTTAAGGTTTGATACAAATGAACACGTGAGTCCCTCGATCCCAGTCCGTCAGAACAGTACCTGTCTGTTTGCACGTACCATCACAGCCCCCTCGCTCTGTAATCTAAAATCACCCCACAGGGCAGCTGGAGAATAGGGCAAGACATAGTCTACATTTTTTTTCTTAGTCACTGGAGCTAAAAAAAATTACACCTGTAAAACAAAGGGTAGCAGTGAAGACGGAAAGTGTGCGAGAAGGTACAGCCCTTAAAAAAATGTCAGTAATGGCTACACTACAATCTAATGCCTAGAATTGCCAAGGAAAAACAAAAAAATCAGATTTTTTCCTGCTAGTGAAATGAAATGTTAGGAACAGCATTAAAATAAAGTCGCGTGTGGCCGAGTGCACAGTACCTCAGAAGGGGCCACCGTGACTCTTCAGAAACAGCCCCCGCCCCCACCCCGCCTCCGAAGACCCCAAACGAGGCCCTCCTCGCAGAGTGTGCATCAGGCGACAAGAGCTGCAACCCAGACTACGCAAAGTCCTGCTCTTGGTTTCACTGGACTGACTTTTGACAGAGCCGACACAAACCAGGACGCCGCCCTTCAAGGCTCTCGGCTCAGCAGGAAACACGAATGTCTGACGACAGAGAAGGGACGTTCTGGACACTCTCTCAAGTAGAGAGACTGTTAGCAACCCCGTACGATGGCCCCAACACAGGCTGTCACTATTGATAGAACCGAGCAAGATGCGGTGGCCTGTGCCAGCCTGCGCTGGACACTCTACCTGGAGCCTAACTTTGCCGTCCTTGGGGGACAAGATGCTGCACGTCAAGACTAAGGGCAGCTGGACAACAAATGAGATGACAGGGAAGAAAGTCTGTGAGGCTGACAAAGGTGTCTTCCCTCCCACACGGTGGGGGGCAGGTGGGGGGGGGGGCGCGGGTAGATAAATCAGGGCAGTGTCAACGCCACCAGCGAGGCACGGACCCAGTCTGGGCTGTCATGATGTCATCCTTCCCAGAGAAGTGCCACGATTCAAACCAGAGCTGTGGTCCCTCGAAGCAAAGCAGCCCCCACCAGGAGGTTTCCGAGTTGTTGAACTGACAAGAACGAATGCAACGCCAAAGGGACAGACGGGGTGAGCGGAGGAGGCGGGGGCGGGGCAAGGACGACCGGACGTTGTTCAAGTAAACATATACAACCCAATACTTTTTTAAAAAAGGCATGTAAACTTGGGATTAGAAAGGTTCTCTTTGCAGCATCTCTGGTTGGCTGGCTAAAGAAAGGCTGGTGTGAAAGCCCTCAATGGAAAGTCTTCCCTGTTTTTTGCTTTGTTTTGTTGTATCTTAAAGCACGCAGGTGAGAGGAATGCAGTTTGCTGTCCCTGGCCTGGAGCCTTCTTGGGCACGCGGAGTGGAACTTCTGGAGTCCTGACTTGCTGGGTCTTTCCTCTCTCCGTTTATGTACAGACAGGTCTTTATTTTCAGTCAGTGGACCAACGGGGCCCGTGGCCTCAGGTGCGTGGAATCCGGCCAGTCCTTCGCAGGCTGGCCCTCTTCTACAATAGGCAGGCCGGGATCCAGAGGGCTTTATTCTGTTCTTGAGTGACCTTGGCCAGAATCTGAGTGCAGATGTTTGGCAGGGATCCTCCCTGGACGACTCCTGGGAAAGAACCCCAAACACATAAGTCACTTAGCACAGAGCAAGATCCAGATTGCGATACATGCCCCCCCACCCCAACCCAACCCATTCCCTACTCCTCCACCGGCAAGACATTGAGGAAGAAAGCCTGACGCACACACTTCTACTTCTCTGCCCCTCCAGCCGATTCTTACTAATGCTGAAAAGGGCTCCAATAAGTCTTATCCTCGTCACTGTAACGTGAGGACCACAAGTGGGTTCACATCTACCGCGTACCTTCATCCCCCTAATACCCTGTCCTGGCCTCACAATAAGGGAATCCTAGCATGTCAGAAGTCACGAGCAGGGGCGAGAATGTGACTATCAAATCGGCAGAAGGATTCTAAAAGAAACAGTGACTTTAGGAAACTAGAAGGAGGTCTCTATAGAGACTTAGCAGAGTAATGGTGCATGTGCTTGGGGCTAATACAAAGTGTCTGGACTTTCATATTTCATGAAACTTTGGGTTTTAAAATATTAGTTCTCTAGGAATTGACTTGACTTTTTTTTATGCGTTTGCCAAAAGGACTCACCTGTGACGGATTGGAAAAGAACACGCACAGGCACACTGCTGACGCCTGGCCAGGGACGACGGAGAGGCATGGTCCCTTCATCACAACCCTCTCC